>JAJAGP010000166.1:447500-625000 GCA_025084515.1 Ancistrus triradiatus
AATAACAAACTGGATTTTATACTTGATCTGCCTAAATAAACACTCATGGGAACCTTCAGTAACTAAAAATGGTACGTTCCAGGATATGGACTGAACCATGTCCTCCAGAGATTCTGTTTATGGAAATAGTATTGATAGCTGTGCAGGAAATGTAGCTCTTTAATTAAGAGAAAGTGAGAGAGTCCATAAGGATGAAGGGACGATGAACAATTTCAGTACTGACCTCGGCTTTGTTATAACCCGATTAGTCTGAGAGCTGCTGTTGCTGCTGCGTCACCGGAGGAAAGTGAGACGCTGGGTTTCATCGTCCATAAATCGCCTCTCAGTTCTGGGTTTGGACTACAGCTGCTGAGTCCAGTCTAGTTTTCAATTTCGATATGATACTTTGAAAAATATTGAAATTTGATACCAAAGTCAGATTACTGTGCTTATTTTTACTTTTGAAGCTCTTTGTTTTAGACAAACTTATCCACATTTACTATATTAATAATATACTATATACTAGAATACAATTTACTATTGTTAATCTGTCTATTATTTCATTGATTATATTAGTTTAACCTGCATGATATTGTATTTATATTCTAATAATAATAAGCTTCACTTCTGTACTGTACTGAATATGACCTTCGAGTTTATCTGTATCCTTTCACTGTTATCAAAAACAGAAAGCAGACTGACTGCCAGTGTCACATTATTTGATGGTTATGGTGACTTTAGAACTTAAAGATGCACTATTTACATATTTCTTTCAGTATAAGTGAATGAGCCGAGGTCTGACCTGGAGCAATAGAAAAGCTAAAATAACAGGGGCGCAGACAGAAAAAGCCGGGTCTACAACATAAAAAACAAAACAAAACACATTTTAGACATTTCATATGCATTAAATTGAAAAAAGGGACGTTTCTACATGTATGAACTATGGAAAATAATCCAAATCCACGCATGACAAACGAGTTTGTACAATTTCTTATGACAATGAATTATTTGCCACCACGTTAGCTTGCTTAGCGCTAATGCACACTCCTATGGAGAGTCAAACCGGGAGTTAAAACTGTTTTTGTACTCAATGTACATAAAAAAAACCCTTGAATATAAAAGTAACCAACTAAAATCGGTTGAGAAATATAGATTATTGTGCTTTTTACTAAAAAAAACCCCGAAAAACAAAATGCAGCTTTATTTACAGTCCGTTCTTGCCTGGACCAATATGGCGGACGCGTTCGTATCATAGTAACCAGCAAGCGACCGGCTTGTTCCTGTTTTTCGTTTTCGGGTTTTCAGTCCTTAGCTTTGAAGAATAATTATTTCCACACAGCACTCCTGCTAATTTCTGTACTAATTAAGACGCGCTACAAAAACTGCTTTATCTTCAGCTGCCATTTCAGCATAACAAACCGTTCCGTGAATTACGGAAGCCTTGTTGGGACAAACGAAAGCACGAAAGATCAGCATTTATCAATATTTTTGAACACTTTCCAGTCTGTATCAGCAGTTTTCGATCATATTTTTTTCTTGACCGGACCACCACATGAGAAATATAAGATTCAGACATGACCGGTTTCTCTTGCAGTTCCTCTCCTGGATTTTTGTAGCCTTGAAATTGATTTTTTTCAGCCATTAAAACCAGTCAAAGTAATCCGTGTGGAATAGTTACTTATTAAAACAGTTTTGTTTCCGATTTTACAGATAATACCTTATTACTGCATGTTTATTTTAAATTACATCTGGCCTCCTGTGAATCAAACAGCTACCATCATTTTAAAGTCATTTCCTTGGTCAGATCCTCTAGCCTCCTGAGCCTGAGGCTGGAGATTTTGGGATCAGGATGATAAGGTGTTTCATATTTGCGATGGCAGAGGGCATATGTTTGAATTTGAGGGGGCTGTCAAATAAATATAGAAGTGTAAAAGCTCGACCATCTGTCGCTCTCTCTCTCTCTCACCCACACACACACACATGATCAGTAAACATAAGTTTATGGGGGCTTTATAATGCTACGCCTAACACTAATGTTAACCTCAGTCACCAGAAATGAATCTTTTTGGAAGAAGTTTTTCTAAAACAGCACTTAAATTCATAGGGACCCACAAAACGTTCCCATGAGGTTAAAAATATCTGTTGTTCCTATCCTTCAGGGTATATATGGTCCCCACAAGGATAACAAATACCTGTTCTTAGACCCAAATACAGTGGTTTCTTAGTTCTCGACCACCTTGGAACTTGTGAAATTCAGTTCTCGATGCATTTTAACTAGAAAAATTTGTCTCGGTTCTTGTTGTTTGCTCGGTTTAGGCGCACTAGCTTAAACTTCAGCTGAAACTCGATTCACGATTCAGTACACTGATTCTGTGATTCAGATTCACAATAGCTCTTTCTCAGTGCTGATCTGCGCTGTGTTTATGCTGTTTTTCTTACTGTGCTGTACCACAGTACTGTATTGTTAGTGCAAATAAATCTCCATGGGTTCTAAAAAAGATTAGTTATAAGAGCCAACCGAAAGGAAAACAGGAATTGAATGCTCCAGGACACAACAGAGTAAGTGTTTTGCTTTTATTTTTCGCTTTCAATCCATTAGTCAGTAAATGACAAGATTTTTCAACAGTTTATTATAAACTAAGCTTTGTGTTAATGATGTTGTGTAACTGTAGGTAAGTGTTAATGTGTAATGGGCTCCTCTATGATACAGTACAGACTCCTGTGAATAAAACCGTTACCATTCTTATTTTATTGCTTACAAGAACAATTTTAGATTTGGGTTGTTGTGTTGTAGAAACTGTAGAGTTATTCAGGATTTATTTCATTTCTATAAGGAACACATCGTTAACAGGGTCAGGCGTTTTACTTCTCATCATTTTCACCATTTTATAAGCGGCTATGCTTACGTGTTATTTACAGATGCACCGAATATTCGGCAACCGAAATTTTTTGGCCAAAAATGGCAAAAAAAAGTGAAAAGACCGAATAATTTATATCGATCTATGATGTTTTGACGTTTATAAAAAGCAAATTTACATAATTACAAACATATTTAACACCTGAGACAGAACAGGTGTAATGGCATTCAGTCATTTTATTTTATTTTTAAGTCTTCCTCATATTCATCCAACAGTATGTAATTTATTCAGATTTCCTCACTCTGCCTTGAAAAAATGATTCAATTTTCTTCTCGTCTCATGTTTTTTCATGCCTAATCTGGAGGAATAAAGCAAAAAGAGAAACTAAACAAAGACAAATTAATAGGTTTATGCCCAATTGAACCTGAAAACCTGAAAAAACATGTCCGGCATTTGGCCACATGTTCATTTTGGTGCATCCCCAATTTGATTAAAGCTTGCATGTATAACCCCCGCCGTACCTATCAGCCCTTGGTGATCTCTGTATCGCGTCCACAGCTCAGCAAACAAAGGCTTCGGCTGCCGGGACACGTCAGGTCACTTCCTGTGTGAACGCCGCGTTATAGAGTGTCGTACGAGGTGCTGTGATGGTGATGGTTTCTGTTGCCTGTGGTCTAGCATCTCGACCTTCACCCCTACATTCTTGCGGTATTTGCAGATTTGCACTTTCCGATTCTCTCACAGTTTCCACAATGTGAGAAACGACTTTAGTGCTGAGTTTTGGGCAGTTATGATGTGCTGTAGTGTAATGTGCACTGTAATGTATTGTTGTTTGGGGTGGGCGATACGAGCTAAAATTCATATCACCATATTTTCAGCTATTGGTACGATATACCAAAAATAAGATTAAATCGATTTTATGGAGCATTTGTCTTTCAAGAAAAGACCTAATAAACGTTATCTTATAAAGTCAAAACATAAGAGTGAGTAACTTCAGTAGAAAATCTTACTTTTCTTTATTGTGCAAACAAAGAACTGCTTGGTTATGTTTGCGTTTCCCTCCCAGGGATCGACTCTAAGATTTCTATGATTTGAAATTTATAGGCTCAAACACACACACACACACACACAAATCCATGAGCACTACCTATTCACTTTTTGTGTTTAATTTACTAGAAAAACTCTTTTTGAAATGATCCAACTTTGCTCATTGCACATGTAACAAGTGACTTTAATGACAGTAATGATAAATAACAAAGATGAGGGAATGGTTTCTGTGCCGTGAAATGCATTTTTTCTTTTACAAGTTTGTACCTAAATATGTGTAAAATGTAATTCCAGGATTATTATTGTAGTAAGATTTAAAAATAAAGTGATTTATTGATTAATGATTGCACCTGTTCTGTGTCTCAGGTGTTAAATATGTCTATATGTAAATGTACTTTTTATAAATGTCACATATTAATACTTTTGCTAGTTTTAATCAGTTAATTTATCTCCAGTTCCACAGCTCTCACACAGAAGAGCTTACATTTTCCTCATGTTAATCGTCATATTTGCTTTGGTCTACATTTTTTGTTACCCTTATCACAACTCGTCAAAACTTTGTGTTACGATGTTCCTCCAGTAAAGAAACCATAAGGACAGAGTAAAATTGCGATAAACCGGTAAAGACTAGAACCCAGAACCATCGGTCACGCAATCAGTAACCATGTAGGCTGTTTCATTAACTGCTCTTAGGGTTCCATTGTCGGTTAGGAAGCTCTTCGTAGAGAGCGCCCCACATAGGAAGTAGGCAGCAAGGGCACTCACTAGGTAATGAGACACACCCGATGAATTATCAGTAATGGCGCTCTCTTCTCTCTCAAGTGATGTACGAAAACAAACGGAGCGTCATGCGCTCGCAAAAATGGAATTCTTACTTGGTTCTGATCGCAGTCTAGAGTAGAACTGAACAATATATCGTTTCAGCATCGCTATCGAAATTTTTTGGGACGTGAAATGTCACTTAGGCTAAACGAAATCAAACACGTCATGCTTAATCTTTTTTGCTGCTACTTTCCATGACCTGTCTATCTATTGCTACTTTAACTACGTTTTCAGTGTGAAATAAATTGTTAAATGACCCATTTTGCCATTTATGATCGTTCTCGAATGTGATATTGAAGCTTAATAATGCATTTTATTTATAGGCACCTTTTCACTACACTCAAGGACAGTAAAAATCACATAAAATGCAGTAATCACATAACATGTAAGCTTCCTGCTCCTGTATCCCTTCCAGTCACCGCCTTCTTCATTCACAGTTAAACCCATTATTCAGGATAAGCAACATGCATTATTAAAACATATTGGATTATGGACGTCTAGGTGAAAATTCCTAGATTTTTAAAAAATACCGCAAGCTATAAAGCAGAATTTTTTTTTTGCAAGTTCAGTCTTTTTTCCAATGCCAGTATGCTGCCGTGTGTAACGTGTACTGTAACGTATTTATGCGTTGTCAGTGTGGATATTGAGTTTGTGTATGAAACAAGAGCCTGAGGTCGATTCATGCATTGTTTATTCAATCACTTCCACCTAATGGAGTTAGAAATTTTGAGTCTAAAGCCCATTTTAGAGGGTGCAGCTGAGGGTCTATAAATTCCAGACAGACCCGTTCAGAGTGGTGTGACTGGGGTGGTGCAGTGGATAAGATCCCGGCCTGTGGAGCAACTGCTTTCCAATTGCAAATCCAGTTGGAAGGTTGTATCAGTTGGTCAAAAGCAACACGAAAAACAAGATAAACTTTTGCATTTGTGATTGTAATAATGATAAAGGTCAAAAACGCTCCCACTTCATTAACTTTGGTTTAATGAGGGGTGTGCAATATTGACAAAAAATTATATCTCTATATTTTCTGGGATTTTATCGGTAGTGATAATTAGGCCATACTTTGGCAGTGTGTATCTTGGGTCTAAACTATTCAAAAGTTGTTTGACCCATCTCTCTCAACCACCTGAATTGGTGATCATCTGCAGCTTCTTGTAGACTTGTTGCCTTTTTACACAGAATGATTCCTATAAGGTTTTCTGAGTGTGTTTTTTTGTAGCTGGTTTAAACCTGTCGTGGACAACTGACTCCCGAATTTGTCCTGATCTTCATTTTCTTCATAGGGTTGGGTATCGTGAAGCGATTTTAGGACGATATGCAGGACAATACCTGTTAGAAATGAGTTTCCTCAAGCCCATAAGGGGTTTAAGTGAACTTCTACTTTTTAAATCGCAAACAAACCTCGTCATGACAAAATCATCTAAACTCATCGTCCCCTCATAGTGTTACAAAAGAAACCCTGCTTCACAGAAGGTCTACAACTAAGTTCGGTCCTCTTTAGGAATGTTTGATCTTGCCTAAAGTAAAGGAGAAGCTCCAGAGAAAATACGAACTGGCATTTTTAAACTGGATGGTCAAACTAAAACGAGTACATGAAGGAATCAGAAGAGGTAACCAAATATAATGTGTAAATAAATATATGCTAAAAATGAAGGTGGAAAGCGGTTCGTTAAGTAACACAACGTGTGTAACCCGACGCGGTGTAATTACTGTCCGACGCTTCTGTGTTTAGAAATGTTTATGGTGCAGATCCGGATCAGAGCTCTGAACGATTATTAAACGTGATAGAAACACAGAAGAGTTAAACAGTAAAACCAGACCACTCTAAAACCACAGTCATGAGATCAACCAATCAGTCAGGAAATAAACCAGCTGGAGCGTCTGATTGTGGTTCCTTCTGGAGAAGAATGAAGAACCGCTTAGTTGTTGCTTCTATTGAGGAGAACAAAGAACTGACTAATTGGGTAAAATAAATACTAATGATCAGTCTGACTTTTGTCTCATTATTGTTTCCCCTGGAGAGGAACTAAGAACCATCTGACTGTTGCTCCACAATGGAAAGGAACGAAGAACGAGTTGTTTTACCTTGTTCTTCCATCCTGGAGTCTAACCAAGATCAGGCTGATTGTGGTTACCATCTTAGGGAAGAACTACAAACCCATCTGAATCATAGAAGAACCTCAGAAACTAGAAACCTCCTGTGTTCCAGGCTGGAGAAGATCCACAGACCCTCTGACTGTTGCTCCTCCTGGAGCAGAGCATGACGAAGCAGATTAGTGACCTGTCTGTAAGCTGCTGTCTGGGCGGCCGGTCTTCTCGTCTCCTGATCAGTGCTAACGGCTTTCCTGGCCCGAGTCCACGGTGAATCAGCTAAATGCGAGTGTTTCTCTTCGCTCTAATGGAGGCCGAGCAGTGACAGAGGGCTGGACTTACCTGGCTGTGGTTCCAGACTCTGCAGTTCTTCGTCATGATGAGTAATCACCAAGAACCAGAGCAAAAATAAACTGGAGCCTCTGGACAGGATCACGGAGAGTTTACGCGGGTGTGGGTTTAAAGTTTCCGATGTTTAGCTGAGACCTAAATACTTAAAATACTTATAATAGCTCTCAGAGGTCTGAAGCTTTTGATTTATGCATTGTTTAAAGCCTTTCATTTGTTACCGGAAAAGTATTTTACATCATTTATTTCAGGACAGAATTGATATTAATGTGTAATTGTTTTTCACTCAGACACACTAGGCCCAAAGAGACACGGGAACCAAACTTTCCAGGGCCAGTTACCCACCTGGGTGTAAAATCCAGACGGGTCCGGCGGCACCCTTGACGTTCTGGTTGTTGTGTTCCGTACAGTTTCCGGATTCGTTGTGTTTCCGTCCGAATCCCTCGACGCAGACAGATTAATCATGGATCCAATTCTGCTGAATTTGTGTTGTATGATTATTTATAAATATTTCTGAGAGTGGTGGTTTTGTTTGAGCTGCATCTCGTGGAAGGAAGCACACGACTTCTCATTACACCAGTGTCTTTGGCTTTTGACTAAAATGTATATTAGGTTTAGTCACTTTTAGTCTTTTAATTATTGTTAGTTTTAATGTAGTTTTACTTGACGAAAGCTGAAAACGTCTTCATCTAGTTTCAGTCAGCTAAATGTGAAAAATGTTTAGCCTAATTTTAGTCATGGCTTTTTAAAGGTTGGACTGTTTTGGAGGTATTGCTTATAACGAACGATAGCTTAAGATTCTTGCTTTGATCTCTCGTATTTGTCGCCCTTTCATTTATTCATCCCCTTATTTTATGATTGATATTTTCAAACAGGTATTACTTGGCATTTCCAGTGTGGCTCTTTATGGCGTTTTGAGCAGCATCTTGTTGCCCAAATTATTTTCAAATAACTTTACATATTTTATTATTTCTGCCATTTCTGGTGTGGATTTTTAAGGCTTTTCTTGACTCACTCACAGCCAGATTACATCCAGTTTTTTTTTATTTTATGATGATTTTGAAAGAGTTTTCAATTCTTTTTTCCCATTTCTGGTGTGGAATTATGTTTCTTGAGCAGAATCTTGTTGAACCACTCGTTACTCTTCTCGTCAGCCTCTCCCAGAGCTGGGTGCTCCATCCTTGTACCATTCCTTTCACCGTTCGCCGGCATTGCGGGCGCTCGTGTTTGCTGCTCGGCGGTAGATTACATCATGGATCACCTGATAAAGTTACCCAAATTTTTGCAGAATGCGTCTTTTATTTTAAAATTACATTATTTTCAGATAGTTTTACAATTTCTTGGTATTTTTCTGCCATTTTTATTATGCCATTACAATTACATTTGACAGTACCAATTTTTTGGTGTTATTTTCCATTTCTGGAGTGTTTTTTTGCATGTTTTTTTTAGCATAATCTTTTTACCCCTGTACCCAGCTTGTATTCTTGTAGCTGAGATTTTATCGTGTACTTGCTGAGGCATGTTTTCATTTTCCTTTTACCATTCGGTGTGATTGTGAACTCTTTAGTCGGAGCTCTCATACCCTTAAGTTTGTTCTTCCTCTCACGATAGGGTCATCCAGAACATCATGGTTCATCTGATAATTTTTGCAGAATGTAAATATGATTACTTAGCTTTCAAATACTTGTAAGTAATCTTGGTATTATGTACTGCATTTTCAGTGGGAATCTCTGTTACAGCTGAACCCTCGCTTTGACGTTACGTTGTTCTGCACGCCCACAGTGGAGTAAGAACTGGGCGTGTGTAGAGGACTTTTTTCCACAAGTGTTAAAGTTCTGATAAAGTTCAGAGAGGGCTGTGAGTTATGAAGGAATGCAGTGCATGCTGGGTATAAACAGATCCTCTGTGTGCCGATACAATGATCCGTTTTGTCTCGAGCATCACGTTGGTGTGTTGTGCTGAGAGAGACCTTTGTCTGCTCCAGTAAAGAGAGTGGCATCGGGGCTTAGTAAGATCTATTTATGAAATTCTTTTATGGAACAAATCAGATCTTTTCTTCCCTCCCTGGAGAGATTTATAGTTTTTCCACTCTGCTTTCTTCTGTAGATGTTCAGTTATCAGATGTTTATTTATTTATTTTTTTAATCTAATTTTAAAGTTACAGTTCCTCCGAAAATGCGCGTTATCCTGTCTTACGCCGAACGTAGCCGATAAAATAGATAGCCGATAAAAAGATTTGCGTCTTGAAGCTTACTGCTGCATAGCACTTTAACTGACTGCTTTATTTTGAGATGCAGAGCTCAATGCTGCCACGTCACAGCTTGGAGATGCAGGTTCGAGCCGTGGTGTTTGCATGTTCTCCCTGTGTCTGCAAGCTCTTGCCTTATTTCCCCTCCATATCATTTTCTGTACAGGAAACCGTCTCTACTTCCGACAAGTGATCTGAGAAATGAGGCTTTCTGATGAATCATTTGAACCAATCGATACCTAAAATGGTTTTGTTTATTGAAATGCCCAAAACGGCGCTGTTTGGCGACATCTGCTGGCCAGATTTGTGTAATTGCTTTGGGAAAACCTGACAAAAACTATACAAACACAGCATATTTTCTCATCTTTCTTAAGGTTGTATCTTTTTATAATACTTGAAACACTTACCAAAAACAGAAACAAAAAAGAAGGTACAAAGCTACCATGTTTCTGCCTCTCAAGACTGCAATTCTCTTTTCTGCCAGCTTAAGACAGCTTAAGACAGCTTTGTTTTTCGGATGACATTAATCGGATGAATGTTAAATGGATCATTCCTTTATTTTATTTATATTTTCTTTAAATACATTTTCTCTTTAGAATTTTATATTTACCTTATGTGTGTTTAAGCTATTACTTGAAACGTATTAATTAGGTAACGTTGTTTAATTCCTACTTTTCGAGTCTTATTCCTTCCGAGGTTTCTTCCTTATGTTGTGTAGGGAGTGTTTCCTTGCCACTGTCACCCCAGGCTTGCTCAATTAGGGCTGTGGGCCTGGATATTTATAAAGCTGCTCTGAGACGATGCTCCGCTGTAAGACGTGCTAAAGAAATAAACTGGACTAAGACGGCAGGCCAGCACCATATTGGACCCGTGATTTAGTAAATGACCGGGTTTTGTGTCTGATCTGTTTCAGTGCTTCTGCCGTACTTGTTCTGCTTTAATGTGGACGAGAAGAACGGGCTGTCGTTCAGTGGGCCGGTGGAGGACATGTTTGGCTACACCGTGCAGCAGTTCGAGAACAGTGAGGGGAAATGGTGAGTTCTATGTAAATGAATGACTTTTTGCTGCCACTCACACGCCTGCTGGAGGGGACGAGGTCATTAGCCCACACAGGGTAAGCTGTAGGAGCTGTAGGAACCCTGCATGTCGTCTGGGGTTTAGTTCTGTTTAGTGCAACATGCAGTTTGAGCTGAATAATTAATTCATGTAAATGAATTAAAACATTTTTTTACTTTCATACATTATCTTTCTTTCTTTCTTTCTTTCTGTTATTCATTCTTTACAACATTATTTTCTTCATTTATTTTCCTTTTTTCTTTCTATTATTTCTATTGTATATTTTTCTTTGACTTCTCGTAGTTTCTCTCTCACCAAGTTATCGCACCAACTGTCCAATGTATTTTGACATTCTTTCTTTTTTCTTTTTCTTGTTCGTTTTATTTGTTGTTTTTTTCTTTCTTTCTTTCTTTTGTCTTTTACTTTCATTCCTTTTGTTGTTTTATATTTGTTCATGTATTTCTTCCTGTCCTTGTTTTGGACTTTTTAAACTAGGATAAAAAACACAGTAATTTTTACTTTTATTTATTTTTACGCCTGCTCGTTAATGCAAAGATCTAATCAGCCAATCAGACGGCAGCAGCAGCAGCTCAGTACAGGTGTTAGTGTAGGCGTGATCCAGACGAGCTGCTGAACGGGGAAGAAAGGTGCCTGAAGTGACTCTGAACGTGGCACGGCTGCTGCTGTGGTGAGTGTGGGTTTGTCGGTCTGAACCCCACTGAAGCCCGGCCCTCATGAGGAATCCGTCCCGTCTGATCACGCCTCATTAGGCTGAAGGAACTACAATTACTCCAGATGTTTCACACAGAGGCTGCAGCTGGAAGAAAACAAGCTCAAGAAGTTCTGATGGAAGCCGGAGTGTGTTCTGCTTTTCTTGCTGGTAGATCTTTAGTTTGTGTTCTGTTGAAAAGTGTCCAGGAGTCCCAGAGAGCAGAATTGCAAAATAGATTCTATGACCTTCTTTCTTTCTTTTACTTTCAATTCCTTTCTTTGTTTTAGTTTGCTTTATTTATGTCTTCCTGTTCTAGTTTTGCTGTATTGGACTTTTAAAACTAGAGTTAACTTTTTTTCACTTTCATATATGACTTAATTTTCTTTCTTTGACTTCTCATTGCATAGTGTCTTTTTCTCACCATGTTATCCCACAAACTGTCCAATATATTTTGGTATTCTTTATTTGTCTTTTTCTTTTTACCGTATTTTCCGGGCTATAAAGCGCGCCGGGTTATAAGACGCATGAAATGAAACAAAACTCTTAAGTTCCCTCGGAAGCTCAGTTTGGTCATTACCTGGTGCAGGGCGTCTTCTTGCTTCCTCCACTTCCGTACCATTGATTTGTTAATTCTGAATTCTCTGGCAGCTGCTCTATGTCCATGTTGTACTGCGTGACTGACAGCGTTGTGTTTGAAATCCCCCCCCGGGGGCGGTGCATCAGGCTGCTGATCTGATCTGATCTGATGTGATGCCACTGGGAGTCTAAAACACAAACTCTGTGACCAAAGCACTAATGGAGTCGGTTTTAATGCTGCAGCTTTTCTCTGCTGGGCTTTTTTGGGAGAGTGATTTTGTAGAAGTGTGTTTTTGATGTGACCCCCTTTCTTCTTCTACTTCTTCTTCTTCTCTGTCCCTGGTTCTCTCTGCAGGGTTCTGATTGGTTCTCCTCTGACGGGACAGCCCACCCACAGGACCGGAGATGTTTACAAATGTCCTGTGGGTGAGGGCTCCTCCGGCTGCACCAAACTCCACCTGCCTGGTGAGAGCAACACTCACAGCTCACTCCTAACCCCAGCACTGTGTGTGTGTGTGTGTGTGTGTGTGTGTGTGTGTGTGTGTGTGTGTGTCTGTGTGTGTTGTCTCGTGTGTGTGGTCACTGTGTGTGTGTCTCTGTGTGTGTGTGTGTGTGTATCTGTGTTGTGTGTGTGTGTATGTGTGTCCTGTGTGTGTGTGTCTCTGTGTGTGCGTGTGTGTCTGTCTCTGTGTGTGTGTGTGTGGGTCTGTGTGTCTCTCTGTGTGTGTGTGTCTCTCTGTGTGTGTGTGTGTGGTGTGTCTCTGTGTCTGTGTGTGTGTGTTATCTGTGTGTGTGTATGTGTGTGTGTGTGTGTGTGTCTCGTGTGTCTCTGTGTGTCTATGTGTCTCTGTGTGTGTATCTGTGTGTGTGTGGTGTGTGTGTGTGTGGTCTGTCCTCTGTGTGTGTGTGTGTGTGTGTCTGTGTGTCTGTGTGTGTGTGTGTGGTGTGTGTGTCTCTGTGTGGTGTGGTTGTGTGTGTGTCTGTGTGTGTATATGTGTGTGTGTCTGTGTGTGTGTGTGTGTGGTCGTGTGTGTGTGTGTGTGTGTGTCTCTGTATGTGTGTGTGTTCTGTGTGTGTCTATGTGTGTGGTGGGTGTGTGTGTGTGTGTGGGTGTGTGAGTCTGTGTGAGTCTGTGTGAGTCTGTGTGTGTCTGTGTGGGTGTGTGTGTATGTGTGTGTGGTGTGTCCTCTGTGTATGTGTCTGTGTCTGGGTGTGGTGTGTGTGTGTATGTGTGGTCTGTGTGGTGTTATGTGTGTGTGTGTGTCTCTCGTATGTGTCTCTGTGTGTGTATGTGTGTCTGTGTGTGTCTGTGTGTGTGGTCTGTGTGTGTCTGTGTAACTTCTGTCTGTGTCTCTGTGTGTGTCTGTGTTTCTGTGTGTGTGTGTGTGTGTGTGTCTGTGTGTGTCTGTGTGTCTGTGTGTGTCTGTGTCTGTGTCTGTGTGTGTGTGTGTCTGGTGTGTTGTGTGTGTGTGTCTGTGTGTGTCTCTGTGTGGTGTGTCATGTGTCTGTGTCTGTGTGTGTCTGTGGTCTGTGTGTGTGTCTGTGTGTGTGTGTGTGTGTGTGTTGTCTGTGTGTGTGTCCTGTGTGTGTGTGTGTGTGTGTGTGTGTGTGTGTGTGTTCTGTGTGTGTGTGTGTGTGTGTGTCTGTGTGTGTGTGTGTGTGTGTGTAAAAATACAAATGAAAGGAATAACTCCCATTTATTAATAAAGGTTATTTAAAACACAAATACCAAAAGTGAAGTGTTGTTTACTAATTATTTTTCTTCTGTCTTTCTTTTTCTTTTTATCATGATGTTTTGCTTCTTCCTTCCTTGCTTTCGCTTTTTTCTTTTCTTTCCTGACTCATTGCAGTGTCTCCTATCCCTCACCATGCCCCTTCACCCAATATTTTGTATTATTGTACTTCTTTTCTACCTTTTTTTCTTGCTTCATGTTATCTGATTTTTCTTTACTACATTTTTTTTCTGTTCACCTGCTTATTTCTGTTTACTTCTGTCTTTGATTTTTATTGTTTTTTTTTTGTTTTTATCTTGCCAACTTGTTTTTCTTTTTCATTGTTTATGTATTTTGTTTGTTTTTCTTTTTTCCCCCTATGTTTTTCTTTACAATTTTTTACTAATTAATTAATTTATTCTTTCTTTTAGTTTTTTTTCTGTCATTTTTCTTTTTTTAGTTTCTTTGTTATTGTTTTTGGACGTTTTAAGAAATGTATTGTTATACGTAATTTAATGATAATACATAATTATTTCTTCTTTATTTTGCTTTTCCTTCTTTTGTTCACTTACGTCAGTACTTTTATTTCTTCATTTTCTCTTTGGATTTTAGTTGAAGTTGAAGCTGACTTTGTTTATTTTTCTTTTTTATGACCTCACTATAAGACAACAGCACATGAGCACGCTGATGCACTGCTGTTTTTATTGTTTTGCTTAGCTGGAAGATCGTAACTTTCCTGTTTTTGTTGTTTGTTTTATTTAGAATGTGCTTTATCGTTGTTTGTTGGTTTATTCAGAGAACGTAACGATTCCTAACATTCATGAGGTGAAGGAGAACATGACCATGGGCACCACGCTGGTGGCACATCCTGATGGCACTGGATTTCTGGTATGGAGACGAGCGGCTTTATTCCATTACCCATAATTCCCTTCTCCTCTGGATCTTCTGACATAAGCAGAAAGTTCAGGCTACTCAATGAAGCTTTTATTTAAACAGCACATTTTCCACCGAGACACACACACACACACACACACACACACACACACACACACACACACACACTCACACTAACACTGCCTGCTCTGTGTGAGTGTGTGTGTGTGTGTGTGTGTGTGTGTGTGTGGTAGAGCCACCTTATAAATGTGTGATACATGTTTTCCTTCTGACACCATTCATAAAAGGCTCTCGCTTTACTTTCTACTGTCTTTCATTCATTTCTTACATTTATTTATGTCTTTATTTATTGTTTTTTATGGCAGGTTTTGTTTTTTTCCTTTTATTTATTTTAAATAGTTTTTTCCTCCCCCATTCATTTGATTATTATTATTATTTTATTATTTCATTCTTTATTGTTTTGTCTTTTTATTTGTCTTTATATTTATTTGAACATTTTTTGTCTTATTATGTATATAGAATTTCTGAAGATATATTAATATTTATTCATTCCTTAATTTTTTTTAGTTCTATTTTCCTTTTTGGTTTTTCTTCTTGTTTTTGTTGTCTTCTTTTCTTCTTCTAATAGTTATTTATGGAGTAATTATTCATCCATAAATATATTGTTTTTTCTATATTATTTAGATTTTATTTTAAATCTGTTATTTATTTCTTTTTTTCATTTGTATTTTTTTGTTTATTTGCTTGACGTCTCGTTGTTTGTCTTCTTCTTTCATTGATAGATTTCTGTATTAATTATTTATTTATCTAATTATTTATCTATTTCTTTTCTTTTTCAACTATGTCCTTGTTCTTTCTTTCTTTTTATCTTTTCCTTTCCTAGGTCACATAACTTAGAATTAAAAAGCTGTGTGTGTGTATGTGTGTGTGTATCAATATTACAGTGGTGCTTAAGTTTGTGAACCCTTTAGAATTTTCTATATTTCTGCATAAATATGACCTAAAACATCATCAGATTTTCACCCAAGTCCTAAAAGTAGATAAAGAGAACTCAGTTACACAAATGAGACAAAAATATTATACTTGGTCAGTTATTTATTGAGGAAAATGATCCAATATTACATATTAGTGAGTGGCAAAAGTATGTGACCCTCTGCTTTCAGTATCTGGTGTGACCCCCCTGTGCAGCAATAACTGCAGCTAAACGTTTCCTGTAGCTGTTGATCAGTCCTGCACACCGGCTTGGAGGAATTTTAGCCCATTCCTCCGTACAGAACAGCTTCAGCTCTGGGATGTTGTGGGTTTCCTCACATTAGCTGCTCGCTTCAGGTCCTTCCACAACATTTCCATTGGATTAAGGTCAGAACTTTTGACTTGGCCATTCCAAAACATGAACTTTATTCTTCTGTAACCATTCTTTGGTAGAACGGCTTGTGTGCTTAGGGGCGCTGTCTTGCTGCATGACCCACCTTCTCTTGGGATTTCAGTTCATGGACAGATGTCCTGACATTTTTCCTTTAGAATATTCTCTGATATCATTCAGAATTCATTGTTCCATCAATGATGGCAAGCCGTCCTGGACCAGATGCAGCAAAACAGGCCCAAACCATGATACTACCACCACCATGTTTCACAGATGGGATAAGGTTCTTATGCTGGAATTGCAGTGTTTTCCTTTCTCCAAACATAACGCTTTCTTTTAAACAAAAAAAGTTCTATTTTGGTCTCATCCATCCACAAAAACATTCTTCCAATAGCCTTCTGGCTCGTCCACGTGATCTTTAGCAAACTGCAGATGAGCAGCAATGTTCTTTTGGAGAGCAGTGTCTTTCTCCTTGCAACCCTGCCATGCACACCATTGCTGTTCAGTGTTCTTCTGATGGTGGACTCATGAACATTAACATTAGCCAATGTGAGAGAGGCCTTCAGTTGCTTAGAAGTTACCCTGGGGTCCTTTGTGACCTCACCAACTATTACACGCCTTGCTCTTGGAGTGATCTTTGTTGGTCGACCACTCCTGGGGAGGGTAACAATGGTCTTGGATTTCCTCCATTTGTACACAATCTGTCTGACTGTGGATTGGTGGAGTCCAAACTCTTTAGAGATGGTTTGTAACCTTTTCCAGTCTGAGGAGCATCAACAACTCTCTTTCTGAGCTCCTCAGGAATCTCCTTTGTTCGTGCCATGATACACTTCCACAAACATGTGTTGTGAAGAGCAGACTTTGATAGATCCCTGTTCTTTAAATAAAACAGGGTGCCCACTCTCACCTGATTGGCATCCCATTGTTTGAAAACACCTGCCTCTAATTTCACCTTCAAAATAACTGCTAATCCTAGAGGGTCACACACTTTTGCCACTCACTAATATGTAATATTGGATCATTTTCCTCAATAAATAAATGACCAAGTATAATATTTTTGTCTCATTTGTGTAACTGGGTTCCCTTTATCTACTTTTAGGACTTGTGTGAAAATCTGATGATGTTTTAGGTCATAGTTATGCAGAAACATAGATTCACAAACTTCACAAACTTTCACAAACTTTTGTGTGTGTGTGTGTGTGTTATGTTGTGTATCAGTATTATGTGTGTGTGTGTGTATCTGTAGGCGTGTGGGCCTCAGTACGGTTATATGTGTGGGAATCAGCAGTACATCACCGGTGTTTGCTCCAACATCAGCTCCTCATTTAAAGTGCTGAATTCCATCGCTCCCACTGTCCGAGGTACACACACACACACACACACACACACACACACACACACACACACTCAGCATGAATTCCTATCTGTCACTGTAGTTAATGTTAAACATACAACAAACCTCAGTATCTGAAAGTGAACGATTTTGGATTATTTATTTATATATTTATTTATTTATTTATGGTGTGTGTGTGTGTGTGTGCGTGTGTGTGTGTGTGTGTTGCGTTTCAGAGTGTCAGCAGGACATGGACATCGTCATTGTGCTGGATGGATCCAACAGCATCTTCCCCTGGAGCCACATCACTGAGTTCCTCTATAAGTTCCTCTCTAAGATCCAGATCCCTCCAGCCAGGGTGAGAACCACCAGAGCGACACTTTCTTAGAGACCCCTCGGGTAGATTTGGGTCATATTAACAAAAAAATACGCTTTGACTAATGATTACATTTAATACATGTGTGTGTGTGTGTGTGTGTGTGTGTGTGTGTGTGTAGGTGGGCATCGTGTCGTACGGTAATGATGCCGGTCATGTTTTTAACCTCAGCCAGTTTGATAACACAAAGGACCTGCTTGAAAACGCCGTCAAGATCCCACAGAGACGAGGAACCAGCACTATGACTGCACTCGGCATCGACACGGCCAGGTGTGTGTTACCTACACACACACACACACACACACACACACACACACACATCTCACTCACATACTCGTTATATCTGTTAATCCAATTTCAGGGTAGAGAATAATCATGAAATAGTGAATTTAATAAAAGAACATAATAAAATAGTATTCTTAACAAATAAAATTGACATATAACAAAATATTAAAGATAATACATACAATAAAGAGCATATCTTATAAATAAAATAAACAATATAATAAAATGTATAATATAAAATAGAGAAGATAATAAAATATTGTGTATGAGTGTGTGTATATATATATATATATATATACAGTGCCTTGCAAAAGTATTCGGCCCCCTTGAACTTTTCAACCTTTTGCCACATTTCAGGCTTCAAACATAAAGATATGAAATTGTAATTTTTTTGTGAAGAATCAACAACAAGTGGGACACAATCATGAAGTTGAACGACATTTATTGGATATTTTAAACTTTTTTTAGAAATAAAAAACTGAAAAGTGGGGCGTGCAAAATTATTCGGCCCCTTTACTTTCAGTGCAGCAAACTCACACCAGAAGTTCAGTGAGGATCTCTGAATGATCCAGTGTTGACCTAAATGACTGATGACGATAAATAGGATCCACCTGTGTGTAATCAAGTCTCCGTATAAATGCACATGCTCTGTGATCGTTCTGTTTAAAGCACAGAGAGCATCATGAAGACCAAGGAACACACCAGGCAGGTCCGAGATACTGTTGTGGAGAAGTTTAAAGCCGGATTTGGATACAAAAAGATTTCCCAAGCTTTAAACATCTCAAGGAGCACTGTGCCAGCAATCATATTGAAATGGAAGGAGTATCAGACCACTGCAGATCTACCATGACCCGGCCGTCCCTCTAAACCTTCAGCTCAAACAAGGAGAAGACTGATCAGAGAAGCAGCCAAGAGGCCCATGATCACTCTGGATGAACTACAGAGATCTACAGCTGAGGTGGGAGACTCTGTCCATAGGACAACAATCAGTCGTACACTGCACAAATCTGGCCTTTATGGAAGAGTGACAAGAAGAAAGCCATTTCTCAAAGATATCCATAAAAAGTTTGCCACAAGCCACTGGGAGACACACCAAACATGTGGAAGAAGGTGCTCTGGTTCAGACGAACTTTTTGGCCACAATGCAAAACGTTATGTTTAGCGTAAAAGCAACACAGCTCATCACCCTGAACGCACCATCCCCACTGTCAAACATGGTGGTGGCAGCATCATGGTTTGGGCCTGCTTTTCTTCAGCAGGAACAGGGAAGATGGTTAAAACTTGATGGGAAGAGGATGGAGCCAAATACAGGACCATTCTGGAAGAAAACCCTGTTGGAGTCTGCAAAAGACCTGAGAACTGGGACGGAGATTTATCTTCCAACAAGACAATGATCCAAAACATCAAGCAAAATCTACAATGGAGTGGTTCACAAATAAACGTATCCAGGTGTTAGAATGGCCAAGTCAAAGTCCAGACCTGAATCCAATCGAGAATCTGTGGAAAGAGCTGAAAACTGCTGTTCACAAACGACTATAATACAATAGAGAATAAAATAAACAAAATATGAATATAATAAAAAGAATATAATAAAATATCAAATCTAATTAATAAAATTGAGAATATAATAATTATTAAAAATAAGAAAGGGGATGGATAAAACAGTATATATAATAAATGAAATAGAGATCTAATAAACAGCTTGATTGTATCTGAGGGAGGGGATCATCCTCTGGCACTGCATCGTCTCTCTGGTTGCAGCTGATGGTCCTCTCGATTCTCCAGTCGGTCTGGTCCTGTTCTTAATGCTGGTTCTGGTTCTGGTTGTTCCCCCACAGAAAGGAGGCCTTCACACCGGAGCGAGGAGCCAGGCCCGGAGTGAAGAAGGTCATGGTGATCGTTACAGACGGGGAGTCCCATGACGACTACAGACTGGGCCAAGTGGTGGAAGACTGTCAGAACGACGGCATCGAGAGGTTCGCCATCGCCGTGAGTGATGCAGATCAGAGCAGAGCTAAAAGGCCGAGCCCACACACGGTTAGCATTTCACACGAGGAGTATGAATGTCCGGTGTTCTTCTTTTAGGTGCTCGGTGATTATAACCGGCAGAATAAAAGCCTCGACCAAGTGAAGACCTTCATCAACCAGATCAAGTCGATCGCGAGCGACAAAAAGGAAGATCACTTCTTTAACGTATCGGACGAGCGAGCGCTGCTGACCATCGTCGATGCTCTCGGGAGCAAGATCTTCGCCTTAGAGGGTAAAGAAAGCTTCTTCTGAATGCTTAGGTCTTATCACATGATGTAGACCAGGGTGCCTGGATCTGACTAGGCTTTCTTTGTTTTTATTGAAAAGCCACATCTGGAAATCACACCTCCTCATTTGAGATGGAGATGTCCCAGTCTGGCTTCAGCGTCCACACCTCCAAAGTAAGTCTTCTTCTGTCCTAAATGCCATGAGGAACTTTTCTGTGACTGTTCAGTCCTGTTCCAGCTTAAATAAGCAGAACCTGAACAGAGAACATAATTCAGTACAAAATATTATAACTAGATATGATAGAATAGAATAAAATAGTAAATGCAACCTCTGCCAAGCTGCTGTTGATGTAAAAACACACACTGGCATTAAATGTAAACGTAATCTAAATATAATAAAAAGAAAACAGGTAATATTGTGAAGTAAAAAAATCTAATTAAAATAGGGAATATAATAAAATAGTAAATATAATAAAAATAGGGATTATATAAATAACAAATAAGTATAATAAATAAACAGAGAATATAAAAATAGTAAATATAATAAATGAAACAGAGAATATAATGAAAGAGTAAATACAGTAAATAAAATAGTTAATATAATAATTAAAATAGACAATATAATAAAATAGTAAATATAATAAATTGAATAGAAAATATGATAAAATAGTAAATCTAAACAAACCAGAGCTATAATAAAATTGTAAGTGTAATAAAAACAGGGATTCTAATAAAATAGTAAATAGAATAAATAAAATGAAGACTATTAGGAAGTTCTAAGCATATTAAAATATGGATAAAAATAGTAAAATATAAAAATTAAATTAACAAATATAAAAAGATAGTAAATCTAATACATTAAGTAGAAAAAATAGTAAAATAGTAATATAGTAAATAAAAATAGAATTTAATAAAATAAAAAATATCATACAATAGTAAGTATAATAATAGGGATGATAATAAAATAGTCAATATAAAAATTTAAATAATGAATGTAATAAAACAGTAAATTTAATAAATCAAATAGAAAATATAATTAAATGTTAAATATAATAAATCAATTAGAGAATATAATAAAATAGTAAATATAATAAATAACATAGTAAATATAAAATACAGTCTATAGTAAAGTAGAAAATAAGCCATTAAGCTGTAGCTCTGCACTGTGTACTTGGATCTAAGGAGCCTTTTGGGAGCTTGTCTGTAGAGCTCTAACTTCCCGAGGGGTTAGCCCCGTCAGTGCAGTGCATTATCCACAAAAGCCCTGCCGTGTGTCCTACTGATGGTGGTGTCCATGTGCTTGCAGGCGGGCCTGATGCTCGGGGCGGTGGGAGCGTACGATTGGAACGGCACCGTCGTTATGCAGGCAGGTCAAAAGGTGGTGGTGCCGAAAAACAACGCCTTCCACGACCCGCTGGTACAGAGGTACGAGGGCATGGCCGGATACGTTGGTACGTACTGGAAGACGACGCCAACTCGCACCTTTTCTACACAGATTACGTACTTCTGGCTGTTGAGTGTGCATGGCTGGGTGCTCAGATGGTTGTGGTTGATGATAATGGACGTGTGTCTGATCCCTCAGTAAGCTTTGTGGTGAACTAAGGACGGTCAGGGATGGTGTTAGGGGTTTTCAGGCTTCCCTGTTCGTGCTGATGGTCAGGGTTTGTGTTAGGAATGAAGGCTCCAGTCTAAACACTCGCTGTTTTCCATAAACAGTTCCTCGAAGCACCGATCCGGGGATGTAAATGCAGTCCCTTTTTAGGAAGCTGACCGGGGAATGTATCTGTGGTTACATCAGACTGGAACTCCAGTTCAGCTTTATGATGTTTGTAGATCAGGATAATGCTGTCTGCTTCACTGTACACATTTTACTGTTGCATTATACGAGGGCTGATGAGAAGATGACCGGTTCGGATTGGTTTGGTGTTATTCGAAGGTTATGACGTACAGTCGGCCTACACTCCGTCTGGGGTTCTCTACATCACCGGAGCCCCGAGGTTCAACCACACGGGACGAGTCACGATCTACCGCTTCGATGGGGAGAACATCACCATCACTCAGGAACTCAAAGGACAGCAGGTGCCTCGAAAATCATACACTGTTTAATTTATATATATATGTGTGTATATGTGTGTGTATGTGTATAAATATATATGTATAGATAGATAGAAAAAAAAATATATATATATACATATATATATATATATATATATATATATATATATTGCTGTTATATTCACAATAATAATAATAACAATAATAATAATAATAAATAATAATGGTATTCATATAACAGAAATAATAATTACAATAATTAATACTATTTATTAAAAATAATAATAACATCAATGATAGCAACAATAGCAATAATAACAAAAATAAAATAATATTGAAAAAAATTTATTTAGTAACAGAAAATATTAATAGAGCACAATAATTATTTTTATACTAGAAGTAATAATAATTAATTATAATAGAAGTAATAATAATATGTACAGCAATAATCATATTAATAATAATAACAACAGTAATAACAAAAACAAGAATATTCAATATATCAACAGAATATAATATTAATATGAATAATTATAATAGTCAGAATTGTAATAATAATAATAATAATAATAATAATAGAACTAACTTAATATTATTAATAATAGCAATAACAATAAAATATTAACATTAATAATTGCACAAATATTTATAATTACATAAACATAAAAAGTGCACAAAAACATAATAATAATAATAATAATAATAATAATAATAATTATAATTATTATAATTATATTTAAAATGTAAAATAATTACATAATAATAAAAGAAGTACAATAATAGCCATAATCATAATAGTAATGATAATAGAAATCATTATAATAATAAACTAACAACAATAATATCAATAATAACCCCAAAACAATGTAAAAACAATAATAGTAGTGATATTAGAAGTTATTATAATAGCAACAACATTAAAAATAAAACAATAATATTGAAAATAAAATATTATCAACCATAAATCTGAATAACAACACCAATAAAATAATAATATTATTAATATTTATTCATGAAGTATTAATAAAGTACCATTATCGAAAACAGTAGTTCTGATATAAATGATCCTGGTCTGATGATTAATGTCGGATGTGATTTTGTGTTGTTGCAGATCGGCTCGTACTTTGGCAGTGTTCTGCAGACGCTGGATGTGGATGGAGACTCGTACACGGACCTGCTGCTGGTCGGAGCTCCCATGTTCATGGGGCCTGAGAGGGACGAACAGGGGCAGGTTTACGTCTACAAGCTCAGTGAGGTAATGCTTTTTCCCTAAATAATTAGGACAGTTCACTACTTGGCCAAAAAAAAAGTTGAAGCTCCTTTAGTTCACCTTTAGTCTTTTGGCTTGCCGTTATTTTTCGACAACCTTATGCAACGTCGCTACATTTATTTCCGTTCATAGTTCAGTTATTTTTTGCTGAGGTGTTGTACTGGTGAGCGGCTAGCCGAACCACTCCATGAAGCCTTCTGTAGGACTATATATTATAATTATTATTATAACTATTATAAGTACTTTTATAATTTATGGAAATTGATTATTGTAATTATTCATATTATATTATTGATTTTAATAAAATAATTTAATTTTTATTACTGTTATTATTATCAATATTATTCTTGTTGTTAATATTATTATTACTTTTCTAATTGTTATTAAAAGTTTGATAATTATTAAAATTGTTATTGTTTCTATTAATATAAACATTTTTGCTATTACTGTTAATATGAATGATTATTGCTTTTTTTAATAATAATAATAATAATAATAATGTAGTAATGGTATAATTATTAAAATTATAATTGGCAATAATTTCTGTCAATATGAATAATATTTTATTTTTGTCATTACTGTTGTTTTGATTATTGCTATTATTATTGTTATTATTATTATTACTTTTATATTTATTATGAAAATTATGATTATTGTCATTATTAATATTAATATTTTTCTGTTAATGTGAATATTCTTTTATTTTTGTTGTTATTGTTTTTATTGTTATTATTAGTATTAATGATTATTGCTTTTATTATTATTATTATTATTATTATTACTTTTATATTTATTATTAAAAATGGTTATTGAAATAATTACTATAAATATTTTTGTTGTTGTTATTATTTAATTTAATATGATTATTGATCCTTCAGATCGCTTTTCTCATTCATCATTCTAATATGGATCCATCAGACCACATGACCTTTTTCCATTGCTTCAGAGTCCAATCTTTATGCTTTTTACCAAATTAAAGCTTTTTTCCTTCAGGTTTTCCTTCAGAAACACACTGACATCTCCATATGTCTCAGACATGGTTCATAAGAAATGAGAGCTTCACGTTGCTCCAGTTAGGGTTAAACGCATTGTTAAGAGCTGAAACATCATAACGATTAGTTTGGGTAAATGTGTGACATGTAATACCGTGTGTCTCCACAGCATGGCGTGTTCGAGCATGAGATGACCCTGCGGCCGGTGAATCAGACGTGTTGCACGTCGCACGCTTCCTGTACGAATGTCAATAAGAATGAACCGTGCGGCGCCCGCTTCGGCACGGCCATCGCCGCCGTACCCGACCTCAACCTGGACTCCTTCACGGACGTCGTGATCGGTGCGCCGCTGGAGAACGACCACCGGGGGGCGGTGTACATCTACCACGGCACTCAGCGCACCATTCGGGAGAAATATGTCCAGGTAAGGGCTGAAAAACGTAAAGCACAACGTCTGTGATGTCGTTTGTTAGTATTAACTTTGTGACGTGTGTGTGTGTGTGTGTGTGTGTGTGTGTGTGTGTTAGCGTATAGCGGCTGGAGGCGATGGCGTGAAGATGAAGTTCTTCGGTCAGTCCATTCATGGGATCATGGACCTGAATGATGACGGAATTATAGACGTGACGATCGGAGGAATCGGAGGAGCTGCACTCTACTGGTAAGTGTGTGTGTGTGTGTGTGTGTATGTGTGTGTGTGTGTGTGTGTGTGTGCGCTCGCGCCTTGTCTTGCTGTACAGGTGCTCCCTGATTTACGATGGGGATAGGTTCTGACAAATCCGTCATAAGTTGAATTTATTGTAACTCGGAGTTTATTAATCGACATTTATTACTGTACGTGATTGCGACTTTTCCTCACTACATTTCCCAGAGCTCCTCACTTCGGCCATGTGACTCCCTACATCATGTGCGGCCTCGTCCCAAATGGAGTTCAGTAGAATATCAAGCTGTTTCTGCTGTTTTTCTAATATCTGACAGTATTAATGGCTATTTATCGACACACCCACTCCGTCTGTCGAGCTTCAGAAACAGAACGGCTCATAATTGGTCTTGTCGCTGTATGGCTTAAAGTATTTGGACACCCAAACATCACCTCCACAAACATCACGACAGTTTGCTATTTTAGTGAGGTCGGTGTTCCTTAGTCAGAGTTTAGTTTTAGTATTCGTTCATGAGTAGTGTAATACGTTTTGTCATAGCTTTTGGTTTCAAATGTAAATTTTTATTTAGTCCTCATGTTGTTTTACTTGTAAAAAATACACCATCAAGAGATATTTCTCATCATAGTTTTCGTTAACGAAATCAACACTGATCCAGTGGAAGGATGCGTCTGTGGCTCACTGGCATTTGGCATCCTCACTGCCAGCTGTGATGCCACATACAGCTTCAAAACATGTGAAGCATCGATACTCCTCTGCAGAAACAGGTTCCGATTGAGCTCAAACACAGGGGTGATGGTAGTATTGGTGGTATATGGTTGCAGAGCAGTATTGTAATATTCCAACAACACCCTCTTTTGTTCTACAAGAACGACTGTAGCGAAGACAAATTGCGAAAATAGCGAACCCCAACGCCAAAACCCGATAAGGGTCTCCAGGAGGTAGATAAGCATGATGTATCAGTTTATAAAGGTAAATTAATCTTCAATCGTCATTCTTAATGAGTAGCATCGCATAATCACGGTTAACGATTGCTAATCAGGGAACGAAGCATGTTCAATAGAACACGAAAGAAACATCATATTAGAAGAATAAACAGGCAAACGGGTCATATAGGTTAGGAAAAACTACAAAAGTATGCTTGTTGTGTCCAAATACTTTTGGCCGTGTACTTCGTCTTAATCAGGGATCTTGGAATATTTGTTCTGAATGTGAAGCTGTGGCCCCCGAGAGTCGTGCGGTAAATATACGACCCTCTCGGATCCAGTGGAGTGAAGGTTTCATGGAGATCCGTGTTGGTCCGTCCCTCGCTGCCTCCCTCGCTTCCTTTTCACAGCTGCTGAGGCTAAGCAGATCCACGGAAAATGGGGGAACTCCGGCGTCTTGGCTTTGCCTGGTCCTCCACCCGCTCTCTGGGGATCTCTGGGAGCATGTCCGACTGTTACTGAGCATGGGATTCGGTTTCCTCTTTAATGGAGTGAGGTTTTCAGTCCTCTCCTTGGGTTTAAACTTTAGTCGGAAATGAACGCTGCTCATCCTATGGACAGGATCCTGAGGATCAGCCAGCCCACCTCGCAGTTCCAGAGATCCGGTTCGAGTCTAGCTCGAGTGTGTCTGCATGTGTTTCCCCTGGGTAAACGCTAAGATGATGCAGTGTCAGTATTTGTGCATGACAAGGTGACGTTCCTTTGCAGGACATGGAGCGACTGCAAGAGGCGGGTTTTTGAGATGTTCGGTGCGAGTTCCCAAACTCCCAGAATCCCTCTCGTAGATGAAGTCCTTGAGCAGCGGCTCTTTATCCTTGGATTCCTTATCCTTCTGACTCAGACATAATTTGCTCTGGATACAAAAGCATCTGCCAGAGATCTTGTGCTTTGGCTGGAGATCAGCTTGTAATAAGCAGCTGCTGTTCTACATCATGCCATAACAAAGCTCAGCTTTAAGACGTGAATCACATTTCCTCTGCTGCTCGGCTCCAGCGACAAAAACTTTGAGTTAAAGCGGTTGGTCTTACTAGTAAAAATCCCTTCAGGTCTGATATTTTTCTTTTGACTCGGGGTGATGGTAATGAGGTCAGGCGTAAGATCTCGGCTCACAGTTCCAGGCTCGGTTCAGTGCTGCAACAAAGTTGGTGTAAGGAAACGTTTGTGATCTCTGAATGTTGGCCATATTTGCTAGAGCATTTATGATTTCTGGCACCGTTAGGTCTGCTTACAGGCAGTTAGCAGGTGGTTATGCTTCATGGGCTGTGGTTACAAGCCTAGGTTGGTGCTTAGGTTGGTGTTTTTTTCATGCATTTATTCCAATGACAGTAGATACATTTTTCGGACGGCGAAAAAGCAACGTTATTTTATTCTCCCACCGAAAGGGCGACAGAAACTCACTGACCTATCACCATCGCTTCTGACTGGCATAGCAACAACAAAGCTGGGTGATTGCATTTGTTTGAAAAATATGATTTGTTTATATTGTGTGTACTCTTAGAGTTTTACAATCCAACTCGTCTACTTCGTTCGCAGGGTGCAGGACTTCTTTTAGTTCCTAGAATTAAAAAAGTCACAGCAGGGGGAAAGGCTTTCTCATACATGGCCCCCCAACTATGGAATAAACTTCCCACTTTCGTTCGAGAATCAGAACACCCTCCAAAGGTTTAAGTCTAGGGCTAAAGACATACTTATTTGACAGCAGGCTTTTGACTAGATTTAGACAAGGTTTGCATGTTTGGGTTGCTGAGGCCGGGAGTCTGGAGTCATGTCTGGCCTTGCCTGCCTTGTACGCTTGCCTTGCCGGGAGTGTCGGGTGGGGGTCGGTCTGGCTGAACTAGGCTTGGGTCCTCGTGATCTGACTCATGCATCCTTGCCTTAGAATAAGGCAGAGCTGGGGGTTGCATAGGTCATAAAAGAGTCTTATGGTGATCAGAGACGGTTGGGTTTGCTGTCTTCTGCCGCTCGTGGGTTGCCAATTGTCTCATGTGATCCCTCTTGGCTGTGTTTCCTTCCAGTTCTCCTCGTTCTA
Organism: Ancistrus triradiatus; assembly: GCA_025084515.1. Lineage (NCBI taxonomy): Eukaryota > Metazoa > Chordata > Actinopteri > Siluriformes > Loricariidae > Ancistrus > Ancistrus triradiatus. Next base: position 475,444 of record JAJAGP010000166.1, read on the forward strand.
GCTTTCTAGCTATGCTGCTATTTAGCTAATGCTGCCGGGGTCTCATGCTACACTTGGCATCCAGTGATATTGTTAATAGACACTGTGCTCTTAATCAATAACTAATTACATTTTCTGTTTTATCTCCGAAGCTGTGTTCCGGCAGTTCCGCCCCACACATGATGTACATCTGATGGAGCTCCACTTTGCATTAATTCAACATTTTATTCGACCATGACTCCATGATTTTAGTTTCGCTCTTAGATTTATTCATCATTACCCGGGCCACCTTATGTCGAGGTCTACTTCACATTCGATTCGAACTTTGACTCCATGACTTTAGTTCGCTCTCTTAGATTTATCATCTACGCAGCCCAAGGATGTGGGTCCTTTTTGAAGTCTTGGTCCTCCCAAGTTTCTTCCTAGGAACTAGGGAGTTTTTTCCTTGCCACTGTCGCCCTAGGCTCGCTCAATTTGGGATTGGACGTAGTTATTAGGAGATAATCTAAACTTGTAAAGTTGCTTTGAGACAATGCTCCATTGTAAAAAGCGCTATATAAATAAATCTGACTTGACTTGACTTGACTTACTTAATGGAATTGCAGAGCTGATCCGCTAGAGGGTGCTGTTAGCTGTGTAATGTAAATATCTGGGATAGTTTCTGTAGAAAGAACAGATGAGGCCAAAAACTACGCTGCTTCAGGTCGTTGCTGCGTTATGTGAACACGTCCGCCATATTGGTCCAGGCAAGACCGGCTTGTAAACAAATACAAGTGAACGGAGGAGCTGCACCATAATCTAATTATTTCTCAACTGAGTTGTTTTCATATTTAAGGCTTTTGATCTACATGGAGTATGAAAAAAGTTTTGAGTCCATTTGCTTCACGATAAATTATACACTCAAAGGCGATACACGGTACAGTAGAGCATATTATTAGGGCCAGAAAGAGCTTGGAAGAGCTTCCGATGATCTGGAATATACCCACTTTTTTGGGGAGGTCATACTAAATACTGACGTTTTTTTTGTACACATTTCCTATACTTTCTGTCTCAACAGAAATACCAAGAAATAATTATATATAGTCATTATAATATTGTTAAAACAGAAAATCTAATGGTGTCCTAATACGTTTTCATGGCACTATAAGTTGTTTAACGTTTGTTTTATTACAGGTCGCGTGACGTTGCTGAGCTCTACGCAGACATGAACTTCAACACCACCAAAATCAACATTCAGCAGCCGACGTGCAAAATCCACAACAAGGAGACGGTGTGTGTGGAGACCCGAGTGTGTTTCACCTACAGAGTCAAGTCCAAGAACGAGACCCACCTCAAGACCAGTGAGTCCTTAATTCATAACTCTCTTTTTTTTTTTTTTTGCTGACTTTTCTAAATGAAAGAAGTTAAGATAATCAGCAAACCTTGGCAGTGCTGAGACTTGAACCCGCAACCTATCTGTCAGTGGTCCAGTACCTCCAGTACAGTTCTTCACAGACATCCAATTCTATCTCTTCTCTCTTTTTTGGATTTGTTTCTGCTCACCACCATCTCCACATCCTTCTTCTTTTTCTGGAGCTTTTTGGAGCTTTTGGAGCTGTGTGACACCGGTGCCACCTGTGCTTGGCATTATACCTTACAAGGTTTTGGGTGTATAATGGAGTTTACTCACTGCTGCATGACTTACTACCCTAATCCTGATGGCATTGTGTAATAAGAAAGTTTTCATTTATTTGGTGGTGATCGTGCAGTAGAATGGTGTAATATTGTGTGTGTGTGTGTGTGTGTGTGTGTGTGTGTGTGTGTGTGTGTGTGTGTGTGTGTAGCGATCCGCTACACCCTGACGCTGGATTCTCTGCGAGCGATTGCGAGAGGGAGGTTTGTGGATACAGACGACAGAAAAATCCAGAGAAACAGCACCTTCAGGGACCGCTGGTGCACAAAGCTCTCCTTCTACATGTCGGCAAGTAAATCAGTCCACACACACACACACACACACACACACTTACACACACTCATTCTACAAACTTTTAACCTATTGTCATGCATGACTGTATTTGAAAGAGAGCTTGATAAACTCTACAGTCGAACTGCGTATTAAAGAGAAGATCTCCAAATGACATCCAGACCCCTTAGAGTGAGAGCAGAACGTTACGCAGACATGCAGCATGGTCCAAAAGTCTCAGACCACCTGTAGTTGCCCCGTTAGGGCCATAGAGAAGGTGGGGCTCTTGAAGCGCCATATCCCCATAACCCATAACGTAATATTAGTATTATGCGAAGGGATTTCGGTACAGCGTGAGCTTGAACTCATGTTAAAATTGATCTGTACATGTTTTTGTAACAAAGGCTTCACACATGGAGACAGGGAGGACATGGAGAAGGCCGTAGGTGCGAGTTATAAGGGTTTATTACCACAAGACGTGTGATAAAGTGCAGCAGTGAGCGGTAATAATAAACTAATGCAGTAACATAGAGTGCGTTTACATGCACTCAATAATCCGATAACTGCAGAAAATCGGATTTTGTCTGTAGTGTAGGTGCACTTGAGTAATCAGATAACGTAAAATTTAAAATCCAGCTCTCTTGGTCAGATTTCTTAATCTGACTTCTAGATTGGATAGTCCTGTATACAGGACCACTTCTATAATCAGATAACTGCAGAATCGGACTGTGCTCGGATTATTAAGTGCATGTAAATGCACTCACTGTAACGACATGCACCTGAACTTGATCTTCAGCAGAGGCACAGCACGAGGTTACGTGGCATTAATCGGTGCATGTTACCTTAAAAATATGTAAAGAACCACCCAAGTAATGGAAAGAGAGTTTGAGTGAACCTGACGTGGTAATAGATGCGACAAAATTGCCTGAGCTGAACGAAAGGTTGAGAAGTTAAAAGCAAACCTATGAGGTCTACGAGGAAAGCGAGATCAGGTCAAGCCTTATTAGAAGTCGGCACCTCGCACGTTTAAACCAATGTGGGTTTATGTAGGACACTGAAACTAAATATTGATTCGAGTTTGGGAGATCTAGAGAGATCTCAGCTTTACAGTCGTATGAAAAAGTTTGGGCACCCCTGATAATTTTCATGATTTTTCTTTATAAATCATTGGTTGTCCAGCTCAGCAATTTCAGGTAAATATATATAAGACCTACAACCTCATCTTGCTGCAGATGGTGTCACTGTTCATCGTTCGACTATACAGCGCACTTTGCACAAGGAGAGGCTGTATGGGAGAGTAATGCAGAAGAAGCCTTTTCTGCAGACACGCCTAAAGTGCTGTGTACTGATGAAACTAAAATTGAGTTATTTGGACATAACAAGGAGCAGAAAAAGAACACAGCATCCCAAGGCAAACACTTGCTACCCACAGTAAAATTTGGTGGCGGTTCCATCATGCTGTGGGACTGTGTGGCCAGTGCAGGTACTAGGAATCTTGTTAAAGTTGAGGGTCGCATGGATTCCAGTTAATATCTCCAGATTCTTGAGAACAATGTTCAAGAATCAGTGACAAAGTTGCACCGAGGCCAACGACCCCAAACCCTGCTCAAAATCTACTAAGGCATTCATGCAGAGGAACCAGTACAACGTTCTGGAATGGCCATCTCAGTCCCCAGACATGAATATTACTGAAAATGTGGGCTGTCCATGCTCGGAGGAGAACCATCAAACCTGACTGAACTGGAGATGTTTCTAAAGAAGAATGGTCCAAAGCACCTTCAACAGAATCCAGACTGGAAGCTGTAGGAAGCGTTTTAGCGGCTGTTATTTCTACAAAAGGAGGATCTACTAAATATTGATGTCATTTTTCTGTTGAGGTGCCCCAAATTTATGCACCTGCCTAATTTTGTTTGAATAATTACTGCACACTTTCTGTAAATCCTATAAACTTCATTTCACTTCTCAAATATCACTGTGTTCATCTGCTATATGATATATTTACCTCAAGTTGCTGATCTGAACAACCAATGATTTATAAACTAAAATCATGAAAATTATCAGGGGTGCCCAAACTTTTTCATACCACTGTAGTTTATTGGTTTATTTCCTGCTAATGTAGTTTCTGAAACGGGAAGCTTTGATAACCTGCTCTTTGATTACAAACGCCACTTTGGCTCCGTTTCTCCACTCCTGCTTACAGACACTGTCACGCCTCAAAACTTAAAACGTACATGTCTCGTGCACATGAGATCCCCAAATCAGGTCCCACTCTGAGGGCACAGTTTAAAGCAGCACACACCGGTTTATAGGTATGTGTCATGGTACAGCCATCTGATCAATCTCTGTTCTCTTTTGTCCAAGAACAGCTGGTCACCTCAACATTCAGTCAACAATGTAGATCCACGTGCAGATCTGGGGCATTTATGTATCGTTTGCATCCAGTTTTCTCATGAAAATACCCTTTATATTTACATGACAAGAGCATTACAGGATCATGTGACTACCATGTGACAACGATGGTGCAGACCTGCAAAATGTGCTCCACCATGTTAGAGCCCCTGTGACCCAGATGGAGCATAAAATGTGAAAAAATAGCGTGTTCTGTTTTTATTGGAAATCCAGCTACGTAACAGCATCTCTGGCTGCATCCCAAACCCTGCATTTCTGTAGTAAACGTTAAAATTAGTACACCAACAAGAAAGCACGTTCCTCTGAAAGTTAATTTGATTCACGCCTGTATTAATGCTGTGTCTGTGCTGTGGCGTGTCGGTAAGTCTGAAGTTCTTTATGGATGATCAGTCATTTCTCTTGCTTGACTGACTTCCTGTGCGCTCTGCAGGAGAAGCTGGACTTCAGAGATCCTCTCATGGTGTCTCTGGATTTCGGGTTAGCAGATGAAGACAGCGGTCCGGTTCTTGATGGAGATCTACAAACATCACTCAATAAAACGGTAATCTCTTACTGATCTTTTAACTAGATCCCATCCCGGTGGTTGGTTCATGCTCATTGTTTTATGGTCTCCCAAGTTCCCGTCCCCAGTGCTCCTCAGGATGGGGCTGTGTCTGCAGCCGTCATGTTTTTCCCAGACCAGCTGCCCCCGCATCACATTTGTTGGTTTTCTGGCTGATTTTTCTAATTCATTAATACCACATTTTTGCACTCGGTAATGCTTTCATCAGCCGTACCACTATAGGGTTCCTTCTCCTTTCTAAGCAATTCCAGAGCTATTCTGAACTTGGGACAGGTCCTGGCTATTGTCTAAAGATCAAACTGTGTTTTTTCTTAACTTCATTCTTAAGAGACGATGAAAAATTGTTATTCTTCAAATAACTTCTTCAGTATTATCTATTTTTAAACTCTTTTCTTAAGATAAATTCTCAGAACTAGTGATATTCTGGAAAACCTTTCGTTCGAAAATGTTTTCTTAACCTTGCGATAGCCTCACATTTGTCTTAGGCTGTAAGAGTTGACAAACATATAAATTTACTAATCGTTCTGCCGTCGCCCACAATTATCGTATTTTCCAACTTGGTTTGATGTTTTCCACTGAGCGGATTAAACTAAACAACGGAATTAACAATAAACACAAATTCAATATGTGTCTTGTGCTGTATATTATAAGCTGTGAAATGCAACGTAGCCAGGCAAGAAAACAATGAAGATTTCCTTATGACAACCTTGAGGAAATAAAGATTTTCATAAGATAATATCTGAGAACTTAAGTTTTTTTTTTCCAAGAATTGCATTTAAGAACACACTTGAACTCCTTAGTGTTTGTCTAAAGAACCTTTGCAAGGTTTTTCTTAAGAAAGCTAATGTGAATTCGGCTCATAACACTTCCTTATAGGTACAAAAGTATTGGGACACCTAGGTTATTGAGCATTGTTTGGTCTTTTTGGTCTCCCTCAGCACTGGGCGACCCCTCTCTGTAACTGTACGTGGTCTGACACTTGGTGGCTTAGTCGCTGCGGTTCCTAAACCCTTCCACTTTCAACAGTTGATGGTGGAATATCGAAGACATTTTTCACATTATGGGAAAACCCCATTCTTTCACTAATGTTTCTAAACGTGCTTGATTTTATACAGCTACGGCAAATGGATCATTGAGAAGTGTGTCCTAATACTTTTGTCCATAGAGTGTACATACAGTCATTTATGCTTGTACAGTAATTTTAGTTATTGCACCCTAACTCTAGCTTTTGTAAGTATTCCTGCACGGTGCTAATCCTTGCCTCAGGGTGTTTGTTTACTCTCCCATTTATGCGCTGTTCGAGTTTTCTAGTTTCTTGTTTACTCCAAGTCAGACGGAATTAACCATTAGCGTTTGAGCCACATATCTCCGATTAAATGCATCAAAAGCTGCAAATCGTTCGGTAATGAAGCGTCCTTCAAACCGGAGTAACCTTTACCGGGGGTGCCGTGGTTAGCGTTGCTGTGTGAGTGAGATTAGCGCCACCAGGCTGCCGTTACCAGTGTAAGTGCTGAGGCAGGAATGTGTGTGCTGCGAGGAACAGCTGCGAACGATCCGGACCGATTCCAGTAAAGTGTTTTATAAATAAGGAGAGATTTTCTGCTCTGTGGAGATCGCTTCTCCCACTCAGAGCTGTAATGAGGGACTCGCTGAAGCTGGGAAACTCTCACGCTCGTCACACGGCGCCGCTGGGAAACCGGCATATCAAATATCACTGATGGTGGCGAAAACGTTGGACGTGAACCGATCTCAGTCAGGCTGCGCCATCTAGGTGTCATAAAAAGGAACGATTAGGTCATAGAGTGCTGTGGGTTTCTGACTACAGTGTTTGTAAGGACAAACTGGTCGATTGTGTTATCGCAGTTAGCCATCGTCAAGGTTATCAGGAGGAAACACGATGTTTTTGGAGAACAAAAACTGCTCTATTTCACTGGCACAGACACTGTGAAATCTCAGGGTACTTTTGCTCTAAAATCTCAGTGTACCTTTCTGCATTAGTGCTGCATCACAGAAGTGTAAATGACCTTTACAAAGGGCCCTGAAGGGAACGGACCCCATAACATGACACAGCCTGGCTTTTGGACTTGTTCCTGATAACCTTAATTCATTCCAGAAAACATCTGTTATACTGATTGTTCTGAGCACAGTCTCCATCTCCACTGTGTGATGGTCCATCCCAGATGCCTCAGAGCCCAGAGAAGTCGACGCCCCTTCTGGACATGGTTATAACATAAGGCTTCTTTTTAGCACAGTAACGTTTTAAGTGGCATTTGTGAATGTAACTCTGTATTGTAGAGCTTGGTAATGGTTTGATAAAGGAATTCCTTGCCCATGTGGTTCTATCAGCTACTGATGAATGATGGTTCTTGATGCAGTGCCGTCTGAGGAATCGGAGATCACCCCTCTTCAGTTTAGGCTTTTTAGGAAGTTCCTCCAAATTTTGAATTGTTTAATGATATTATGCAGGGAGAAATATGGAAATCCATTCTAATCTTTATTTGAGGAACATTGTTTTTAAACATTTCAATCATTTTCTCACACATTTGTTGACAAAGTGGAGATCCTCTGCCCATCTTCTTCAATCACCTGTTTGATATCACATAATTAACACAGGGCCAAGTAGGTTTGGATTTTTTTCTCCCTTAATAATAAACACCTCCTGATATTTAAATTGGTTTGATGTTCTGAAGCACTTAAGTGTGACAAACATGCAAAAAAATAGGAAATCAGGAAGAGGCTGAATTAGCTGTCGTTCCTGTACAAACACTTTATGAGGTATCTAGTAAACTGTTGTAAATCAGTGCTGTTTCTTTCCGTTGCACGTCGTCTCAAATCAAATTCAAAGTTCATACATAACCGGCACTCGTTAAACCTCAGAGATCTCCTTTTTTTTTCCCCTCCCGCCCTTCTCTCGCTTTGTTGATTTTGTAGCTGCTCCAGATAACGGCTGAGGAGCAGCAGGATTTTGGCAGCACGCTCGCTATAATCCTCGCAGGCCCTGCTCTGATGTTTGGATGAAGCAGCAACGGATTAACAGCACAAACATGACATATACAGATCTGGTGTTTTCAGTGTAATCACTATCTGACCTTTACAGGGTGTGTGAGGGCTTCCTAAAATTCCAACGTCTGGTCCTTCTCAGCATTTCTTCCTCCTTATGTGTCTCCGGGTGTTTTCCCTCACCTCTCTCAGCCCGTGATGTTCATTCGGAGTCTAAAAGGGGATCTTAGCAAAAGCTGCTTTGTAGGAATACCATATTAAATAGACTTATATAGTTTGCTAGGTATGATACATTTAGGTGTCCAACAGATCAACGTTCGATCGCGTTAATGGCTGAGGTCTTATGAATTATGATAGGAAATAAAACCTGTCAAATCAATATTCTAAATTCACGTCTATATGATGGATAACTAGTGCGAGCGAACCCTTGCGACACCTGTTGGCAAAAAAGAGAATCGTAGCCTTGAAGGCAGAAAACAACATGGTAACGTTCCATTTGTTTTCATTAGATGATATGGGCTGATATGGACTCAAGCAGCTCGGGTCCCTTTTTGAATCTTGGTCCTCCCAGGGTTTCTTCCTTATAACCTTTAGGGTTTTTCCTTGCCACTGTTACCCCAGGCTTGCTCAATTTGGGATTGGGCTTAGATATTAGAAGATCTAAACTTGTAAAGCTGCTTTGAGACGATGCTCCATTGTAAGCAGCTCTATAGAAATAAATCTGACTTGACTTGTAAAAATCTATTATTTGGGTGTCGGATTAATTACATTTTTCCATGACTTCTTATGGGGAAATTCAATTTCTCTCAGCATTCAGTTTGCTCTTTGTGTTTTTTCAGCTCGCTTTGGTGGACTGTGGAATTAAAGACAAGTGCATCGCTGATTTACACCTCAGCGCATCGGCTGACATCAGCAGGTTGGTTGTTTTCGTCTTAAAGAAGTTACGCTCTTCACCGTGCTGTACGTGAACGCACCAAAGATCCTGAGATTAATGCTTCAAGTGAAAAGACCTCCAGGGTAACGATGAACGACCTGCAGCAAATCTCCAGGACTTGCTGACCAGATAGCAGACTGAGGTCCTGAGTCAAAGTGGCTCAAATTAGAACCTTATTGCAAGTGGAGTGCTGGACAAATTTGGCCCAACTCTTGCCAGAAACAACAAAGGCTTGGATTTGGGGCTGAAGATTTCCATCGCCTGAGGTGTAACAGAACATGGGATGGTCCAAAGGCCAACGAGCCAAACGAGAGACCTGACGAGGTTCTTCATGCAATAAATCCTGTAATCATCTAAAATCCCTCCGAATCATCTAAATACTATCTTTCACGTTCTCTTCCAGCCTCGGCTGTGCATGAATGACGATTTATTAGCTGAAGCACAGCGTGTCCTTAGAGACGTGCTTTTACAAACGCTTTACAAATCGGCGTCGTGTTCGTTTATCCGTCACTACAACAAAGATAAATGGAAGGATCTGGCAGCAGGAGGAATCGCTCTGGAGATCAGCTGAAGATCTGCAGCTGTTCAGGATCGGAGTCAGAAGCCCAAAAAAGGACAAACGATGAGCCTTTGCTCTGAGAGTGGTCTGAGTGTGGAGGGAAGCCAGCAGTGACTTCTAAGTAGCTATGATCTCCCGTGTCCTGTTTAAAGTTGAATGAGCAGGACATGCCACCAAATACTCTTACCTGCTATGAGCTAAGTAGGTTAGTATCCTTAATAATAAGGATCAAAACCTTATCGGACCACATGAGAATGGATGTTATTGTGTATATGCATGTGTACATGTATAGTCAATGTCAAAGTCGCGTTTATTTCTATAGAGCTTTTTATAAAAGAGATTTGTGTCAAAGAAGCTTTATAAATATCTAGATCCACAGCCCTAACTGAGCATGATGTGGCCAAAAGTATTGGGACACAAATCCATGTGGCCAAAAGTATTGGGACACAAATCCATGTGGCCAAAAGTATAGGGCAAAAGTACTGGGACACAAACACAGATGTGGCCAAAAGTATTGAGACATAAATCCACATGGCCAAAAGTATTGGGACACAAACCCAGATGTGGCCAAAAGTATTGAGACACACATCCATGTGGCCAAAAGTATTGGGACACAAACCCACATGTGGGCAAAAGCATTGAGACACAAACCCACATGTGTCCAAAAGTATTGGGACACAAACCCACATGTGTGCAAAAGTATTGGGACACACACCCATGTGGCCAACATTATTGGTACACAAACCCATGTGGGAAAATGTATTGAGACACAAACCCACATGTGTGCAAAAGTATTGGGACACAAACCCATGTGGCCAACATTATTGGTACACAAACCCATGTGGGAAAATGTATTGAGACACAAACCCACATAAGTCCAAAAGTACTGGGACACAAACCCATGGGCCAAATGTATTGAGACACAAACCCACATAAGTCCAAAAGTACTGGGACACAAACCCATGGGCCAAATGTATTGAGACACAAACCCACATAAGTCGAAAAGTATTGGGAGACAAACCCACACATGGCCAAAAGTATTGGAACACAAACACAAACGTTTTAATCGAACAGCCTCACCACACCGACTATAAACAAGGAAACAAAGGATACTTTGGCTGAAAGCACTTTAGAAACGTGGGATCGTTTTACTTTATTATTTTGTTTTCGTCATTGGTAGGCATTTCAAGTTTGATAAAAGATACGAAAATAAGAATGACTGTATTATACAATGTGTAAGAATTAAACTAATTTACCTAAAAAGTTTATAGTAATAGTTTAAATAAACATAGGTTAAATGTAAAAATTAAGAGAGAACATATTTAAATAAAATGTATTAATTAAATTAGAATCAAATATAATAATATCTAGTGTATGATAAATTAAACAAAATATATATTAGATTTTTGTATTCTAAAAAACATCTAAAAACAAGACTAAAGCTGCTTTGAGACAATGCTCTACTGTAAAAAGCACTATAGAAATAAATGTGCTGTTATTTGACTTTCTGCTAACGCCTGAATCTTTTTTGGTCTAACAGTCTTGTCATTAAGGCGTCGCAGGAGAAGTTCCACGTCAGTATAAACATCGGGAACAGTGGAGACAGTGCCTACAACACCAAGGTCACCCTGAGCACCACCGAGAACATCAACTACGTCAAAGTGGAGGTCAGTTTTACCCAAAACCCACATGTACAAAAGTATTGGGACACAAACCCATGTGTGGTCGAAAACATTGGGACACAAACTCACATATGGTCAAAAGTATTGGGACACAAACCTACACGTGACCAAAAGTAGTACGAGCAAACAAAACTAGTACGAGCAAACCCTTGCGACACCTGCTGACAGAAAAGAGAATTGCCGTTTTGAAAGGCAGAAAGTAATGTAATTGTTCTACTTATTTTTTTGTTTTTTCCTTACCGGTAAGTGTTTTGAGTTTTATAAAAGTTACAAAGATAAGAATGACTGTATTGTCGAGGAAATCTTTTTCACCTGATAAAGTTCGGTTGGTTTGGTTTGAGTGGGCTGGTTTTTGGTAAATTTGGCAGGACAGGCAACCTGTCCCTTACTGCCTTCTTCCCTTCTGTACAGCCTAAAGAGAAAGACTGTGAGCTGAACCACACCTCGGCCGTGTGTGCAGTCGGATACCCCTTCCTAAGGTCGAACGTTACGGTAAAATTTTCAAGTCTAAGATCATTTTATTTGAGGAACTGTATGATTTTTTATAACTGATTTTCTAATCACTTCCATGTTGGTGCTGCAGGAACAATTCAGGATCCTCTTCGAGATCAACCCGTCCCACGTCCGAAAGGACATCGTCATCAACGTTACTGCCAGCAGGTGAGAAACTTTCCCACGTCAAACACCCGACATGTCCGTACAGTAGTTGGGTCGGTGCACTAACCTCCGATCCGTCCTCGGCTCTATCAGTGACAGCGACGAGAGGGAGATTCACGACAACTTTGTACCGATCGTGATCCCGGTGAAATACGAGGCCAGTCTGACGTTCATTGCGTAAGTGCATGCTCAGCACAACACGGCAGCATTTCGGCTTTATTATTCGGGTGCTTTAAGTGCTTACTCGCTGTGTTCGCTGTTCTGGGTCCGCAGCTCCAAGTACATGAAGGAGGATCATATAATCCTGAAGGAGGATGAAACGGGACCGAGCGTCCTCAACGACACCAGTGTGATTGGAGAGGAGATGAAAATTAGCTACACGGTAAAATCAAAAGGACGGATCATGATGTCCTGATGCTTTTACATTCCTGTTTTTGCTTGTTTTCCAAAAGTATTGAGACAAAAACCCACATGTGGCCAAAAGTATTGAGACAGAAACCCACATATAGCCAAAAGTATTGGGACACAAACCCACATGTGGTCAAAAGTATTGAGACAGAAACCCACATATATCCAAAAGTACTGGGATACAAACCCACATATGGCCAAAAGTATTGCGACAATCCAACATGTGGCCAAAAGTATTGGGACACAAACCCAGTTGAATCCAAAAGTATTGGGACATAATATTTTTGGCCACATGTGGGTTTATGTCCCAATACTTTTGGCCTCAAGTGGATTTGTGTCTCAATATTTTTGGCCACATGTGGGTTTATGTCCCAATACTTTTGGCCTCAAGTGGATTTGTGTCTCAATATTTTTGGTCACATGTGGGTTTAAGACACAAACCCACACGTGGACAAACGCATTTGGTCGTAAACCCATATGAGGCCAAAAGTATTGAGACACAAACCCACACATGGCCAAAAGTATTGGGACACAGACCCTTATGAGGCCAAAAGTATTGTATGGTTGTGTAATCTTTGGTTGTGTTTTACAGATTGAATCCGATTCCGTGATTCGCAGTCCTCCACTCCTGCTGACTGTAACATTTCCATTCAAAACAGCAAAAGAAAACTACCTGCTCTATCTGACACGCCTCACTTCCTCCTCCGTAAGTCTTTCACCTTATAGGTCATAATGCTCTGAAGTGAGGAACTGTAAGAGTCTCATGTCGATGTGCTTTCTCTCCTTCAGAATATCCACTGTGCCCACAGATCACTGCTGAACCCCCTGAACATCGGCTCTGTTAAAGACCTCACCCACAAAGCTAAAGCAGAGACTCTCAGCGAATATCTGGTGGTGAGAGTTTGGAATCCTTCGGTCGGTTACTTTCGAGATGAGAATCCGTGCTTGGGTTATGTATTTACTGTGCTCAGATCTGTTTGTCTGTATATCTGTTTAAACAGTTAGGAATTATTCTAATTTAGACATTGATATTTAGATATCTTTGCTGTACCTTGGTAGAGGTGTAGCTGGTACAGTATGTTAGGGTTTGGTTTGTACTGCGGCCTTCCACTAGAGGGTGCCGTTTTGCTTCAGTTGTTAAGCACCTTTGCCACATACTTTTTAAAAATTTAAGAGACCACTCCAAGTTTTCATTCCAGTATCTAGAATTCCAACACAGGAGATTAGAGGAATTTATTATCATTTATTTACTGAGGAAAAACACAAGACACATGAAAGCTGGGATTTGTAATTTTGGTTTATGAGTTTCCTTAAGTTAAAACATTTGTTTTGTTTTGTTAAGGAATTAATCTAAACTTGTTTTCTTCTCAAATTCAAGGTCTGAAAGCCCTGCATTGTCCTTATTCTGACCAGTTCCCACCCAAACACGTTTGTGTTTATCGGTATTTCCGTTGTTCAGTTTAATCTGCTTGAGGGAACAACGACAAACCGAGCGTTCAATAAATTTGAGCAAGAAATAGAGGAAGAAATAGAAAAGAGGAAAAAATATTGGCCTTATTTCAGATAACTAAACTGTTTAAAATTTTAAATTTACAACCTAAGGCAAGTGTGATTCTATCGTAAGGTTAAGAAAACATTTAAGCACAAAATGTCTTCAAGAATACCCCTTGTACTTGGAATTGTTCTTAAGGAAAGGGTTCAGACAAAAAATAAGAGAATTCTGAAGACTTTATTTGAAGAATAGCATTTTTTTGAATGAGGATAAGAAAGATTTTCTTTGTTTAGGCAGTTTCGTGAATCTGGTCCCTAACCTTATAATTCTCTCTCTGTCTCTCTCTCTCTCTGTGTCTCTCTCTCTCTGTGTGTCTCTCTCTCTGTGTGTCTCTCTCTCTGTCTCTCTCTCTCTCTGTGTCTCTCTCTCAGAGCTGTAAGGAGAAGGCGAACCCGTGCCAGTCGTTTAGCTGCCACATTCCTCCAGCTACCTTTAACCAAATCAACGTGACTTTCAGAGTCTGGAAACTGACCTTCCTCAAAGTGAGACCTTCATCATCATCATCGTTTATTTTCTGTTGGCGTAACATCTGCTGGATGCTCTGACATCATCTTTACTTTCACTTAACGCAAATATCTCATCAGCCAATCCCATGACAGCAGCTCAGTGCATTTAGTCATGTAGACATGATCAAACCGAGCATCAGAATGGAGAAGGAAACTATCCCTACTCCCTCATAAGTGTCCCTACAGGTGCAGAAGAGCATCTCTGAACAAACAACATGTTCAACCTTGAAGCAGATGGGCTACAGCAGCAGAAGATCACACTAAGAACAGGACACTGATGCCACAATTCACCGAAATTTCTACAACCGAATATTGACCGGTCTGGTGATTCTCGATTTCTGCTGCGACGTTCACCTAACCTCGTTTTTTTTTCCTCCCTGTGCAGGGCGAGTTCACCAATCTCCAACTGACGGTTTATGCTAATTTGGAGAGCAGGGACAAGCTCTTCCAGTTAAGCGAGAGCAACAAGAACAGAGAGGTGAGAGCAACAAGCAGTAACACTGATTTAAAAATAGAAACCTTTAAAATAATTTATTGCTGATTTGTACTCCAGCCTGCCACTAGAGGGTGCCGTCACGGACGAAATGGCCCATGGGGTCATGGATAAACCTAAAGTTTCTGATTAATAAAACAGTCTAAAGAGTCTAAAGTGTATATGGTTATTTTTGGGTGTAGAATGCATTATGCTGAACATCGAAAAGGGTTCAAGTCTTTGTATGTGTTATACTTTGTGTCGCGCACGACTTGAATCTGCGAGATCACGCTAAATAAGGTCATATATCGGTTAAGGTTAATTAACTCAATTATAAAGATCATAACTTTATCGATATGCACGAATTTGCTTAAAATATCTGATTGTTTCTGTAACTTAATCGTTGTTCCGCTGCTTTCTGTCCATTTGCGGTTTAGACAGTACCGCGGTACGCCACTAGATGGCAGTCGTGCAAAATGAGTAATTTGCCATTAACTTCACATATTCAATACGTTTTAATTCATTAGTTAATTACACCTGACATCATCTGGCTCATGTTTTATTGATATGTGGACGCAGCGCAGCCTCTAACAACAATAACATAAACGTTACATCGTAGAATCACTTCCTGAGCCAATTAAACGTCTTACAGTCTCTTAATAATGGAAATCACTTTTTATGTCTTTTATTTCTGTTCCTGATTTCCCTGTTTGACTGTTGCAGGTTCAAGTGCAGATCTCTAAGGAGTCCCGTGGAGGAATTCCCCTGTGGATCATCATCCTCAGTATCCTCATAGGCCTGCTCATCCTAACCCTGGTTATTTTTTGTCTGTGGAAGGTAAATAGAACCCCCCTGCTAAAACATCAGCAGCAGAAGAAGCTAGAAAAAGAAGGACAGAAAGCAAGAAAAAGGCTAAAGATAATACTGAGAAAGAAGGAAAGGAAGGACAGACAGACACTAAGAGCTAACTGTGCTGTAATAAAGATGATCCGATAATAAATAATTCGAACTGCCGAGCTGAACTTGCTGTTTTTCGTTCTTTCCTAGTTCGGCTTCTTTAAGAGGAAATCCGTGGAGGAGATGAAGGAGGACATGAGTAAAGACGACTGAAGACTTTTACACCCGACTGGCTCACACTCTCAGGTCACACTGGCACTCCCGAACCCTGGGCGGCTGGAGGGGTTACAGCGCAGCAGCAGTGCTACGGAGCAGCAGGAACTCCTCATCCGGGTCTTTGGATCCTCACGTCCAGTTTGCTCATGTTCAGCTGAACCGAGAGGAGATCTGAGTGAAACCTGGAGAACCTTTCGACCAAAGATGACATCACCTCACACCCCTTTATTTACAGGTCCCGTTGTACATAAAGCCCTTCCTGACAGAAGCTTCACACCAACACTCTTCTTCCCATCACATCCAAAAATGAGGCTTCTCTGCACCACCAACACATCCTGCCCTCACCACCTCACCACCTCACCACCTCACTTTGAGGCAGTGACCCAACCATTCGTTGTCTAAACCCATCGATAAACCTTTAAGAAGTTCACCCAAAGCTTCTCCCTGAGCTGGTTTTTGTATTTAGCATCATCCAGTGATCCCTCACACGTTCTCCTCAGAGGATCCTGACTCTGTACTGTAAATGTATATAAAGCTTATAAAAAGTGTACATAGGTTGAGGTTTGCAATAATACTTTTTACATTTATAGACCGACTGAATATACTGCAGAACAATACAGCACTGTGCAAAAGTCTTCGGCCACCTGTAGATTCCATATACCATTGTTCTACAATGTACTCGCTCCGAAGGCTTGTCGAGAACCGAGCACATTTTTCCCATGAATAATGTAAATTGAATGAATCGGTGCCAGATCCACAGACAATCCAAATACTGTGACTCTGAATCACTGAGTAACGATTCGTGAATCATGAATCATGAATCAAGTTTCGGCTCGACTCACAAGTTTATGCAAGTGCGCCGAGTTCCGAGCAAACGACGAGAACCGAGACAAATTTTTCTGGTCAAGATGCATCCAGAACCATATGCAACGAGAACCGAGGTCTCTTTATTAGAAGACCAGCAGAAGAAAACAGGAAATGAGTGAGTGGTATTTACAAACTGAAACAAATCCATAACAAAAGACTATTTCTGCAGGCGGCAGTGGGGAGCAATAGCAGCATGTGGGGCTTCTACAGCCCGAAGCTTGGTCAGGAATGCTTTTTGGAAGGGTAGCAGCCAAGCAACCACTTTTTTAGAACCCGAACAGGGTGAAAAGCCAAAGATCTGCAAAAGCTGATGAAGATGTAAAAGAGAATTATGGGGCGACGAATCCAAGTTCCAATCCAAATTTTTTAAGCGTCGACAATATGTTCTATATTATTATCGTGATGCAAAAATGGGACGATTGAGTCCGTCAAACACACAAAGACTTTGTATTGTACAGTATTAGACTGATATTGATTATAAAAAGTATTAAATATTGAATTTAAGAAGTATTGTACAGAGGTATTACACTGATAGAATAGGGCATTTTGTTTATGTTTCTGGTCATTTCTTTCAATTGCAAGCTTTATTTTTAAACGTACCCAAGAAAATGTGCATTACTTTCATACTATTACTTATTACTTTTATACTATGAAAATAATGCACAAAAAAAAGAAAGAAGGAGTGAAAGAAAGAAAGAAAGAAAACCATGAAAGACAATAAAGGTCATCAAACAAACAAAAACTTTGTACTTAAAGATTAGTCTGGCATTTATTATAAGAAATATTAAATATAAGAAATATTATACAGAGGTATTGCACTGATAGAACAGCGCATTTTGTTTACAATTCTAAACCTAATGTTTCTGGTCATTTCTTTTAACTGAAAGGGACTAAAGTACCATTATTAAACTTGCACAAAGAAAATGTGCCTTGTTTTCATTGTTTACATTACAGAAATAAAAAAGGAATGTCTTTTGTCAAATGTAAAATCAAAAATCATGGGAAATCGATCCGAATCGAGAGCATTCTCGAGTGCACCGTTATATCAATACTCATTATACCATTGCTGAAACAGCTAATCTAATGGTGGCCTAATACTTTTGCACCGTACTAGTGATTGAAAAGTGTAAATATCCAAAGAGATCCTTGGTTGGATCAAGTTTTGTCTTCAAAAAAGCTTTAACGCTGACGTACGGTGTTGGGTTAACAGTCTGCTGATGAATGACACTTCAGTGCCCTAGTACTTACAGACGAACATGTGGTTCGGTTGTTGCTTTTTTTATTATTATTTTATTTTATTTTATTTCCATTGCTCCTTTTAGCTCGTGTTCATATCAGGCACGTGCCCATGACCGTGGGGATGCGTTTCCAAATGAAACGCTTGCCAGATGTTTTTGTTTTGACACTAGGCAGACGTAGTGGGCCAATTTAGAGCAACCAATTAACCAAACGCAACTATTTGGTATTCGGGAGGAAACTGGAGCACCTGGAGTAAACCCCCGTGGACACAAAGAGATGGAACTGGGGATCCCTGTGATCGCTCTAGCTACAGATGCTCGGTAAATCTTCAAAATGAAAAGCATTTACAAGGTGCCCGGGTGGCACAGTGCCAATTTACCCACTATTTTCCAGACCCAGTGGCCAAGACGAGTATCACAGAGGGTCGTCTGCTTTAGATTAACTGCTTTACATCCAATTTAGGAAGTCTGAGAGAAATATGATGGACTAGTTTTAGTTTAAGTACGATAAGAGTTCGATTTTTCTTAATTGAATCATTAGCAGAAAAATGCAGCCCAAACAGAAGAGGTACAGAGTAACACAGGTTATAGATAGATGATAGATGACCTAAGTGTAATATCGGCATGACCCTAATGTAAGCAAAGAGCTCGAATATCGCATTTGGTCTGGATAAACATCCTGTTTAATCGTTTGTTGCTGAAAAGACGCAAGTTGATTAGTTCCTGCTATTACATTGGATTTGGTATGACACCACTTTTCTGACTAAACTGGTACTGTGAGTGATGCTGAACCGTATTTTGTGTTCAGGTAGTTTATCTGAAAGGACAGTTTGACGTAGGCATGGATGATCATTAAAAACAAAATCATTAAAACATCCAAACAATCATGAGTTCAACTTAAAGACTGTGCTAAAGTGCAGATTTTCTATTTTTGGTACAGAGGGACATCTGTCTAGAGACTGCATTTAAAATTTTTTTCTTTGAAATACACACTCTGTTAGTTTATATTTTATGTGACGTAACCCGATCGGCGTCGGCGCTCCACTGCTGCAATCACACCTCTTATAAAGAAAATACAGCCCCAGATCAGAAAAAAGCTGGGGTTTATTTCATTGGTCATTTATTTTGCTAATAAACATCCATTCCTGTGTTTCAGACCTACAACACATTCCTTCTCATGGCACTTAAAAGACGTTCTGGCGCAGTAAAGTGGTATCTGTGAATGTGACTCTGTATTGTAGAGCTTGATAAATGTTTGAGAAAATAATCCCTTGTCCATGTGGTTCTAGCAGCTGTTGATGAAGGACGGTTCTTGATGCAGTGCATGGAAATCACATCATTATTTAGTTTAGCCCTAAATTCCCTCTGTCCCAACTTTTTTGGATGTGTTGCAGGCCTGAAATGCAGGAATGAATTTACTAACAAATGATGTGAAGAAATGTTTTGGGTTCATACCGTCTGCAATGAAATAAAGGCCAAAGTAAATGTAAGAAACACTGCGCTTTTTTAATATGTGCATTTTCCATTGCTGTCCAAACTTTTTTTTCTGATTTGGGGTTGTATCCTCACACGTGGGGGTGAGGAACAGACGTTGTGTCACTGCTGTGAAGTTTCCATGTTATGCACTGGTTTTTGTCAAACTGTATATAATCGTTTTTCAGCACGGATTTGAAAAGCATTGCACATACTGTCTGAAAATAATATGCACATGAAATAAATTTGTTTTGTAAAGAAGTAACGGACCGGTGATGTCATTTTGCTCTGTTAAATTTAATTTTAGTTTGGAATTGGAATGTCGATCATTTGTTCATGTGTATTTTTATATGGAGCTGTATTTTACAAATAGTGCCACGGTCGCTGGCTAATTAATTTAAAATATTTAAATGAATTGTCTTGAAAATACACTTAGATTTGTCTCGGTATGTTGTAAATATAATAAATTGACATACCTATATAAAACGTTAAAAATTCATTAATATTAGGCTTTGAATCAAATGCTTGCAAGTAAACTTTGATCACAGAAGTTATAATACAGTACACGTTTTTATAAATACTTTCCTATGAAATACACGTAGTTAAAATGGTTTAATTTAATTTAACATACCTGTTTTCAAACAGACTTGTATATTTTTGCACAGTGTATTCTGAACCACTCATAGTCATTTACTTAAAGCACGCTTTATTTTACTTAAGTGCATATAGCAGAAAAGAAATGTTTTTACTACAATGGTAAATTGTTTTGAAAATACTTTTAAGTACAGTATTCAAATAATATTTTATTTCAAACACATTTCGAGGTTCTTTAATTATAATGGGAACAAAAAAATTAAGTATTTCCAGTGATGTCATTAAACTAATGGATTTGTATTTTAATACAACAAAGAGCTGAGCTTACAATACTTTCCTTATCCAAATACTGTAACAGTAATTGTGATATTATTAAGCTAAAGAAATAAGACACAATCACATTGTGAATGTGTATTTGTAATGCAACAAAAACAGTAAACTGAGTACAAAAATAGTAATAAGAAAATATAGTTTAATGCATACATACTTGAAATACGTAATTATAATGATGTATTTGTAGCATTACTAAAAAGTACATGAAAATATATTAGTTATGCACTACAGAGTTTCCTAATGGTGTGGTTATATTTGTACTAAATATATTTAACGTCTATTTTTAATACATATCTAATGGTGCACACTCACTGGCCACTTTCTTAGGTACACCTCCTTGTTTCTACATTCATTGTCCATTTTATCAGCTCGCTTACCATACAGAAGCGCTTTGTAGTTTCACAATTACAGACTGTAGTCCATCTGTAAGTTTATGTTGGTCCAAGTTTTGTTGTTTTTGCACTAGCAAGGATAGCAATTAACTAATTCAGTGGAGGTAGCATTAGCGTTAGCAACAGTCCGCCTAACTTTTCATAGTTTTATCCATGAAATACGGGTGGATTCTGCTTCATATAATATCAGACTTTATTTTGGTAGAAGGTGTATTGTATTAGGTTTAGCAGGGATAGCGTTAGAACCTAAAACTGCTTGACTGAGTGTGCCATTTGTAAAATGTGCCAGTGTGTAAAGCTAGCGTTAGCATTAGCATTCGCTAGGGCAGCAAGCAGCCTGATCAGATTTACAGAGAAACTTTTGAGTCTCAAATGGTCAGGACCCCAACAGGACCTGAGAAACAGATGGAGTACAGTCTCTAATTGTAGATCTACAAAAGTGCTTCCATATAGTAAGTGGAACTGATAAAATAGACAGGACAGAGTTCTGTTTTAGCAAAGTTAAGTACATAACACAGTTAAAGTTGGGTTTTTTGTACTAGGTTTGTACGATTAAAGTCTAATAAGTACAAAAATAGTTCAATTTTATCACTAAGTGCATCAATAATTAGTGTGGCTATAAATACAGTTTTATGCACTGTAGCATAATAAAGTTTAGTATCCTATGGCATTTTCACACTCAGACTGCTGAGCCAGGGTTTCTTTTGCATATGTGAAGACATTTATGTTTGGTTCGTTTGTGGTTCATTTCATAGTCCACTTGATTTGTGCATTGAGAAGACAAAGTGACTGCTGGTCTGCTTTGTGTTTTTTCACACATAGAACCTCAAGGCTTGCCATAACCAGCTGCAATTCTCAAAACAATGTGAAAAAGAAAAAAAAACAGCTGCACAAGGAATTTTGTGGTCTCAGGAACCGACTGAGGCACTTGTGGATATCTGGAAAGAGGACCACATTAAACATCACTTGTCTGCAATGCACAAAAATATGTAGTTATTCTTCTGTTGTTTTCAGAAAAAAATGTCCAAAAAAGAAGATGCAAGATAATGTCACTGCAGTGCCACATTGGTCCGAGTTGGGGTGTGAAAGAAAAGTGGTCTGAGATCTCATCGACACTAAAGAGGACCAGAAAAATAGCTCCTTATAAAGGTCCTCTTCAAAGCTCACACGAACAAGAAAAGCAATGAGGTCATTTACTGCTTGTTCACTTGAACAGAACTGAGTTTGGTTCGTTTGAAAAGAAATATATGTGAAAGCACCTTCATCAGTGCTAAAGAGAAGTCCGTTTACATTTTGTGAACGAAAAAAACCGAGTTGAGTGGGTTCGCTTTCAGAGAGTGGTTAATCAGGAGTTTGACACCTGAGAAAGGTTTGTATTAAGGTCATGTGACATACAGTCAGGTGGTTTCCATCAGCAGGCTTGCAGGAGTAGTTTAAAAACTGGGCATGTTAAAGCTCATGTTATTTGCTTAGAATTTGTGGTGAAGTGTTGGTTCTGCAGCAGCTAACTGGTAGGGCAGTCACTAGCCATGGGTATTTCAGTGTGAGTAGACCTGATATGCTGCCCTATTTTTTATTTTTTATTTTTATTATAAAGGTTGTGTTAATCTCTCAATTTATTATCCTCTAGGTTCTGGTTGCTCTTGATTGTTGTGTTTCCCTTGAGGGGTGCTGTGGGAGCTCCAGGTAAGACCTCCAGTAGCTTGGCAACATTTTGGTAACTTGAACTGAAGTTAATTGTCCCTTTTTAATGGTTTCCCTTTCAGTGTTAAAGTCTGGAGGTGATTGGGCTGGTGCATCTGTCTACACTCTAGATCAGGAGCAGAAGACTGATGAACCTGCCCCTGGAACCCAGCTTCCCCCAGACAGTCAGGATGGACCTGGAACTTCTGTTAAACCAGTATCTTCATCTGAAATGCGATCTGTTGGCCAGACTAATTCTGTAGCTGCTGTTCAAGGTGTTTTAAGTCAGACCACATTTGGCCAACATGGCATGGCTACTTGGCTTAAGGGTCCCTTTGGTGCTTGGGCTACTGGACGAGCCAATGTTGTTCTTTCCCCTCCTAAAGTTCTGAGTCCCTCTGGTGATTTCCAAACTAGATCTGCGGGTGATGTGGTTTCAAGCTCTCAAAGTGGTTACAACACTCAGTACTCAAGTTCTACGTATCATTCACATGGAACGGGCCAAAGTCCAGCTTCTTTAGCCATTATGAAAGCAAGACTTTTTACTTCGGCAGGTCCTCCTTTGCAAGTTGGTGTGACCACACAAACCAGTGATTATGGGCACAGCACAGGCTCCTATAGCCGCTACACTCAATTTCCAAGCCTTACCCAGTTTGGCAAAATGAATCAGGCCCCATCCAGCAGCCATGGATTGGTTCCTGAAGCTTCCAGCAGCTATGGCAAAGCAAAGACCCCTGGTACCCGTATGTATGGGCTCTTCAACCAAATGGGCTCGATGGGTTTTAAAGACGCGAGCATGGCGTCCAGTGGGTCTGCAGCTACCAGCCCTCAAATGCATGCCTCTCTGGGTTTCTCCAACTCCCACCAGCCTGTGTTTCAGAGTGTCTTGTCTCAAGGTGTTTCTATTGGCCATGGTGGTACCCAAATGGGCTCTCTCGGCTTGACAGGTCCCTCCGCTTCCATTGTTTGGCCAAGCGTCTTCACCAACACTTCTCAAAGCCAAAGCTCAACTAGCCATGGTTCTTCTCAAGGCCTGGTCTCTGTCTATGGTGGTTCCAATCAGATGGTCTCTACTTCAGATGTTGCAGCTCCAGGCCAAAGCTCATACAGGTTTTCTCAAGGTCCGTTCAAGTACCCTGATGTGCAGAACCAAGGTATCCAGAAGAAGCAGGTCACCAAACAAGTGTCCGTGAACTGGCACTCCCCAGACAAAAGTGCAACATCTACAAGCTCCTCTACTTCCAACGGTTAGAGTTGACTATTGCTTCCCTCAAGCTTGCTGATCCACACGTGAACAAACCAGTCTGTCAATGAATTCCTGCCCAGTTCAGCTTGGTGCTTAACGTGTGCTCATGTTTTCAATAAAATTTTCTATATTCTAGTGTTTTGCTTTTGTGTCTTTGCTTGGTTTAAAATGGATTTGTATGGCTGTGGCCATGGAGTCCAAGAACCCTCTAACTCCTAACTTAGCCTAAACTTCTAACTAGGAGGTTTTTTTTTTTTTTTTTTTTTTTTGCTTCAAAGTGAGTCAGAAGTGATCTGAGGGCAACTCTGAGCATGGTGAGCACAAACTTCTTTCAGTGAGGAGGTGGAGTTGGCTGGGCTGCTAGGTATGATGCATTCTTTTGAAGGCTGTGATTTGACTGTCTTTTGCACAAATGACAGGCATAGGCTATTTCTGTGTATTTTATACTCATCTTGCACATATTTATTTGCTTTATATTTTGGTAATTAATCTATTGGGTTGCCTGACCTAGAGAAACTGTGGCTCCACTCTTTTTCAGTTATTGTTTGCTGCTGTTTCTACTCTATTTAATTGGTGGGGTTGGTTCATATGTAGCATTCGTTTTGGCATTGTTGAGCTGGGTAGGATATGTGAGCGACTCCAATGTGCTCAACCACAAACGATATTCCTGTATGACCTAATTGTTAGTGTTTGATTATCTCTGTCATTCAGTGTTTGAAGAACATTTCTTCTGCCTTGACATCTTTTACTGACTTAATTTTGGGTTCATTCTGTACAACCCTTTTTCTGTTGTCTTGATTGTGCTGTACTGTGTAAACTGCTACTGGCTGCTAAATTTCCTTCTGGATCAATAAAGTATCTCTCTTTTCAAAGCCTCCTAAAAATCCTCCTCCCTGCTCCTAACAGTTACTGGACTGGAAAGTGGACTGGATGTTGACAGAAAAAAAGATTCTCTCGTCTTCTATTCCTTAAATAGTTTAAGAGATTGTGGATTTTGTCAGACATGAAGCCGATGGGTGGTGAACAATATGAAGTGAGAAAGGTTGTGGTAGTACTACTGATGAGAATTAAAAACTGCTCTCATCTCTTGTCAATTCAGTTTATTCACCTCTCCAACTGCAAGGCCAGAGGTAATCCATAAATGATTATATACTCTTGCCTTGTAGCCAATGGTTCCTTTTCCATGCTTTATTTATCCTCAGGGAGGCAGAGAGACATGGAGGTACAATACCGAGAACTGTTTATTTCCTTTTTTGTATTTTACCTTTTCTCTTTAAAAGCATGCACAGTTCCCAAATTTCCACAGCCATGAGAGCTAGAACTGGTCCTGATGCTGGTTCTGTACAAGCCACATTGCCGTCGTCTCTTAGGAAATCCAGTCTAAGTCAGTTTGTTTAAGTGTCTTTGCCAGGCCACTATTATCTGAAGTGCTGAAAAATAGTTCTGTTCAAACATGGTCTGTTATTGACCAAAATAAACAGTGTTTATCTGGACTCCTGTTACTTCGTTCTCTTAATAAAGATCGCTTCAGAGCATTCCTTCAGCCTCCCAACTGCAAAAGGCTTTTCAAACGAGGCCATTTGGTAAGACCATGACACAACCCCAGAATTTAGGGGGTGAGTCGAATTCTGATTGGGCAACAATTCCCACAGTCACAGTTCAGAATCTTGTAGAAAGCCTTCCCAGAAGAGCGAAACTGGTCCAACTCCATATCAATCCATGTGACGTCATAAAAGCCAATGTGGAGGTGTCCTAATACTTTTGTCCATAGTGTAGAACAAAGGATTAAGGGTTCAACTCACAGCACCTGTAAGTAACAGAACCGTTTAAATTTACAACCGATAAGAGGGTCGAACGAAGAGTCATGTGACTTAAGCATGTGATTTTTGCTCAGGTGTTTTCAACACGTTCCTTAAAGTTCAAACAGTTATCACACCGGTTTATACAGGTTTAGGGGCTTGACTTTGTTCTGGACCAAGGTACCAGCTGTGTAAGGTCATGAATAAACATTTATGGATTTTATTAACGACACAAATGCAACGCTTTAATAGTACAAACTCAAATTCGATTGTCTTATACTATGGACTATGGTTCCCCTGGAACACATGGCGCGATGTGAAGCCAGCAGGTCAGCGCAAACCGAATCACGGGTAGGTTCTGGTTACGCAATACACATGAATTTATTAACTTTTTAAACGTTATCCATGTTTAACTTGTAATAGTGAGTACGGAAATGAAACGGTGTCTCAGCTGAACAGCTTTGGGGTTCAGGTTTGGGGAGAACTGACTGTTGTGCAGTTACACATATTTCGTGTTTGTTTTTTATTAATCTTACACATTTTTGTTACCGATTATTTGAAAGCCGAGGTGGCAGAAGTACAAGTTCTTTACTTACCTAAAGGTGTTACTAATCTGATAAAAAATACTGAAGTAAAAGCTGAAGTTTGGCTTTTTACTTCCTCGCTTTTCTTTTTGTGTAAAAACAGTTGTTATCTAGCTAAAATCTGTATCTCCTGGTCTGAGCCACACCTACCAGCTCTTCGTGGGGGGTCGCCTGACGTTCCTTGCAGCAGGTTCTAGGTCTGCCCTGGGCTCTCCCTCAAGAGGGACAGCCTGGAGCTGCTAAGCTGGGTGGCAGACAAGGGATGGATGGTCTGGGAAGGACTAGACCTTGGGAATGGATTAGTAAAGATGCATTTCTACTTAATACAACAATTTAACCCTTGCCGTTGTCTTTTGTTCCTTTTATATGACCATAACTGAGGAATAAACGCAACAACTGAGTGAAATAAAGGCTGAGTATTAGATTGTGGAGTCAGTATAGATTATACAGGCTACTTAACGCTTAAAATGATGTAAAATCACCTCATAAATACAGTTAAGTTGAACTTATGGCCTACAATCCTACTTCGGGGCCATAATTAGTTTTGGGTAAAGTGTTCGCCATTTGGAAACTTTTCCATCAGATCGTTTGGCCGTTACCGTTCACCAGGGGTCATTCCTAGACGCTCCACTAGGTGTCGCTGTGGTCATGCCACTGTCTTGTCTCCTAGAGCCGAAGTACGGTGGGTGAATGTAGAAAAAAATATGCGACGATATTACAAGTTATTTACTTGAAATGAATCACAATCAGCTAAACACGAGAGTTCTTCGATGGAAATATTAATTAGCACTTTGTGCTGGATGTAAAATGAGGTCAGACAATTAGTGGTAACTCATCCAGACGTGTCAAGAGGAACGTTTTAGAAATGTAAAACAGACACTGATGCT
Organism: Ancistrus triradiatus; assembly: GCA_025084515.1. NCBI lineage: Eukaryota > Metazoa > Chordata > Actinopteri > Siluriformes > Loricariidae > Ancistrus > Ancistrus triradiatus. The sequence continues at coordinate 502,315 of JAJAGP010000166.1, forward strand.
GTGTACAAGCACTGCTTCAGCACGATGATTTATTCAGAAAACTGTTCGGTCCAGTTTAACACACGATCTCCTCATGCCTTACTAAAATCAAACACTTGGCTTTGGTGCCCTAAATCCCCCTAAAGCCCTGCTGAACGGCACCAGTTTTAATTCCAGCGTTTAACCAGGTTCATTTAAAGGTTTGCTGATTTAATTTGACAGTTCATCTTTGCTGTGATCACTTGTAGATCATTTACAGATCAGTTTCTGAAATAAAAGCACCAACAGCCATGCCGCCTTCAAAGTAGCTTAAATCACTATTCTTCCCCAGTCTGATGCTCGGGTTTGAACTTCAGCACCTTGTCCATGTCTACATGCCTAATTGTGCCTGAGTTGCTGCCAGATGATTGGCTGATTATATTCACCTGCTGAATAGGTGAAACATCAGGGGGCTATCAGCCAACTTATGTAAATGCGTGGCATCTCTGAGGATGTATATAGTGCACACACACAGGTGAGTACAAGGTGAAATGATTTTTTTTTTTATACGAGATGATTTTTACCTTGCGTAGCACCATCTGGCACATACTTTCTCTCTCTCTCTCTCGTTCTTCCTTCATATGTATATTTTATGTACGTTCTTATATAATCTAATAGAGTGGTACCTCGTTAAGTTGTTCCAGAAGATTTGTCCAGAACCGAAAATGGTGAGTACATGTTTCCAATAAGGAATAATGTAAATTGAATGAATCGGTTCCAGACCCCCAGAAAATCCCCCCTGTATGAGGCATTAATGGAGTTGTATTGTACAGGAGCTCCCTGATTTATGATGGGGATATTTAAGCAAGTGCTCCGTGATCCGAGACACATTTTTCTGGTCATAATGCATCCAGAACCGAATATGACGAGTTCTGAGGTGGTTGAGAACAGAGGTACCGCTTTAATTCTATATAACATACACAATTTGTAACTCTTGAAGCAGGGATTGACACTAGAGATTCAGCTAAATTTTCTGTGGATGTGGGGGTCTTTGTGTCATTACCAAGACAATGTATACACTAAATCCTTCACAGCAGGGGGACGGCCTTTTTATCTGATGAGAAAATTAGTCACTTTAACCATTTTAGGGTTAAATTGAAATACTTCCTACTGGAACAGGTAATGCTGGTACTTGAACTGAATCATTCTGTAGTGGAACCTGGGGGCTCTGGTACTGAAATCAAAATATTGGGTACTAGACCTTTCTTTCAAGTCTTTGGTTCTTTTGGTAAAGGATCTGGAGTTGTAATCTTCTGGAATTAACTGGTACTGACCCGGGGAATTGTGAAACTGAAATGTTTGGTACCTTCACTAGACCCTTTGGTACTGGAAGAGGTACTTTTGGTACTACGAAGGAGAACATTTATTATCCAAACCGGACATGTTTCACTGAAGCAGGTGCTCTTGTTTCTAGTAGTGAGACTTTGGTACTGCAGATAAACCCCTTGGCACTGGAAGCGTGTGACGTTGGTACCTTCAGTAATTGACGGGGGAACAGGAGAGAAAGCACAGTTCCTGTTTTGTCAGCGCAGTCTGAACCGATCATTAAAGTTACACGGGTTGTCGATGCTAATGGAGCTCGGAGCGTAAATGTCCTTCAGAGAGCCGAGGGTCTTTTATTTCTGATGAAAAGCTGTCCATACCTGCACGTAGCTGAGTATAATTTTCTGTATGTGAACGATGAATGTAAGGTTTAATTATATATCATTATAAAGTCATTATGGCTCTAAACCGTGCTGTTAGCGCTGAATGCTCTATTCTTAAGGTGCGAACGATTAAAACCGAATTAGTGCCATAAATATAAAGATTATACCATTGTTCAATAACGAGCGCTCACATCAGTCATCGACTTTCACAACCTCTCACACCAGGATCACTTAGCAGAAACAGTGCAGTGATTGGTGGAAGTAAGTAATCCATTGATCTGATTGATCTCGAGCTTATTTCAACAAATAGCTAACCAATCAGCGTCCATTGTGTTGTTAGAGTTGTGCGCTCGCGTCGTCTCCATCGTCTGGTTAATTGTTGTTTTTTTTTTTTTTGTCTTGACATTTCGATAAAATCTTTTTCTTCTTTCCTTTTTTCTGTCTTTCTTTATTTTGCTTTTTCTTTCTTTCATACTGTCTTTTTTCGTTTCTCTTTAGCATTCATTGTTTACTTTCTTTTTTAATTTTATATCATTAGTATTATCGTAAGTCTTTTTTTTAGCATTCATTTCTTTCTCTCTTTCTTCCTCAATTGTTGGGTGGTGTTTTTATATTTTATGTTTTATCTTTAATATGATAAGCCTTTCTTTTCTCATTTCATTTCTTTTTTAGGATTCATTGTTTTTTGCCTTCTTTTTTCTTTAGTATTCTCATTCTTTTTTTCCCTTGCCTCTTCTTTCTTTCTTTCTTTCTCGATCTTTTGGTGTAAGGTAGTCATGATCGCTGTCTTAAGGCAGTTTTACTTTTTGTCTGGACTTTCTGATAAAATCAACTGTGTTTAATATTATCTTGAGTTTTAAGTCTTTCTTTCATTCTTTCACTTGACTTTCTTTTTCTTCTTTCTGCCTTTCTTTTTTCATTTCTCTTTAGCAGTCATTGCTAAATTCTGTTGCTATGCTGTTATTTATTTAATGATTGATTATTTTTAGACGTGATGATAATCTCTACAGGAATGGAGTTTCGGTTTTGTAAATAGTGACCATGTAAGACCTCCAGTCTTTATAAAATCAGAGTCTGGAGCTAAAATCTCTGGGACTCGTCTTTAGATGTGAGAGGAGGTCAGACTTTAGGATATTCACACTTTTCCGAGTCTTTTCTTACTGAAATCTCTCTGAGACGGGACGCTGTATCTCGGCTCCAAAGCCCTGGGAATAGAAGTTGGGATAGAGTTTGTAATTCTCTCACCCTTTCTGAGTGAAGCTTTAACATCGCTTGTTCCATGTTGTTCATCATTCTGTGTATCGATGTGTTTCGGTTTCCAAAAACTAAAGTATCAGTCGTTTGAGTCGCTCATCAGTCCCTCATGTTTCAGCGGTATCTCTATTGCACAGGTTTCTTGTGACAATGCCCTTTATATTTACATTATGGTAGCTTAAAAAGACGTAGCTGTCCGGTCGACGTCCACTTCTGTGCGGACGTTAAGTGTGCCCTGGCGCTCGGTGTGATTTGGCGCGCTGGCATTTCTGTGGGTAATGATGCCGTTGTGTAAGCCTGCACAGCGCTGATGATTTGCTGCTGATTTACTGCTCGTTTGATGGCGCAGAGCTTTTGATGAGCACGGAGTCTGAGGATTTTCCAAATTTCTGTCTCCGAAAAGCCTGAACGGCTCAGACGAGCGGCATCGAGCAGGGATGCGGTCCGCTTTCAGTCCAATTTTCATTTGAGGCGTTGATGCGCGGCTGAAATTAGCTGCTTTTGTGAGTCGTTAAATGGGGACGTAATGCTAATGTGAAATTTCAGCACGTCTGTATAAAATATGAAATAAATATACCAGAGATGGAAATGTATCGGTCACTTAGAGCCGGTCCTGTTTTGGCAAAAGCATGCTTATGATCGCATCATTATGTAGCTTCTTACCTCATTCCTGGCCCTAAGTTGCCTCTGCCCCAATGTTTTTGGAATGGATTACAGACCTGAGATGCAGGAATGGATGTTTATTACCAGAGAACAAAGAAATATCTTGGTTTGTGTCTATGTACTGTCTGCAGTCCCGATATAAAGATCTTTAAGCATCAGGTGGGTGTATGTATTGGAGTGTTGGGGGTTAAGAGTGTGTGTACTGATGCCCTGCACCAGAATATGTTTATAGCTAATCTGTAACATGAACCACACACAGTACAAAAGTAGCACCGAGACAGAAGACGATCTGTACACTGCGTACACACTTTCTGCTCGCAGCGCTTGGCAGCTTCTTTATCAGCGTGATGCAGGAGTTTGGTGAGACGTTTTGGATTTTCTTCTTCAAGGCTCTGGCATTAGTCTCTCCGTTTTTGGAGTAGGGCTTTGCTGAAAATACTCCAAACGACACGTATACATCGACTAAGCAACCACCCGTCAGCTCGGATTCAAATGTAGACATCGAGGTCTCAAACCGCTAATCATAACTGCAATATGGGCGAAAGTATTAGGACACGGCTCTTAATCGGTCCCATTGCCACCCATCTGTCAATGTTTGTTAGATTTTAAGTTGGAAGACAAAAAAAATTGTTTATCAACATTGTTTGAGGTAAAATGGTTCCATTCTGTGGTTCTCTGCTACTAAATCATCATCAGACTGTAGGCTTGTTTCTTGTTTCTGATTTATAAGGCAGACTGTTACTAAGATCCACAATTCTACCGACAGACCAAAATCAGAGCGAGATCCCGGGGTTCGTTCTATCTTTCTATCTATCTTAGTATTCTCTTTAGCCTTTCTTTCTTTCCTAGTGTTCTCTTTAGCTTTTCTTTCTTTCTTTTTCTTTCTTTCTTTCTCTCTCAGTATTCTCTTTAGCCGTCTTTTCTTAGTCTTTTCTTTTTTTTCTTTATTAGTGTTCTCTATAACTTTTCTTTCTTTGTTTCCCTCCTTTTTTAGTATTCATTGCTTTCTTTCTTTGTTTATCAGTATTCGCTCTAGCCTTTCTTTCTTTCTTTCTTCCTTTCTTTCCCTCCCCCTTTGGTATTCATGGCTTTCTTTCTGTGTATTCTCTGTAGCCTTTTCTTTCTTTCTTTCTTTCTTTCTCTCTCTCTCTCTCTCTCTCTCTCTCTCTCTCTCTCTATCTCTCAGTATTTCTCTTTAACCTTTCTTTCTTTAATTTTTTTCTTTCTCAGTATTCTCTGTAGCCTTTTCTTTCTTTCTTTCTTTCTTTCTTTCTTTCTTTCTTTCTCTCTCTATCTCTCAGTATTTCTCTTTAGCCTTTCTTTCTTTCTTTTTCTTTCTATCCAACGTTCCTTTCGTTGTCGGTAAGTCCTCCATGTTTGATTAAACATCCATAGATGCTAATGACTGTTTTGTACAGTACTGTGCTAAACGTTCTTATATTGTTTTGTTTAGTATCATAGCTTGAAACGAAGCCCTAAGTGGACGGTGTCTGCAGCGCTCTGTGGTTATGGTGATGCCCGGGGAACGAGTGGTTTCTCAGACTGTAATGTGGCCGTTCTCAGCCTTTATTAGTCTGATGTTTGTTAAAGACACGGCTCGGGCGATTACAGGCGCGGAGCACACGGACGCCTGCAAACGCCTGTCATTATAACCGAAATAAAAAGTGATAGAACGGAAGCAGAAGCCGTCCGACACTGATGCGATGCTGTTTGCCCAGGGTGGTGCATTAAAATTCATGAGAGCGAGGGAGAGAGGCAGATCGACAAAACACACTGACATGATTAGAATGGCTGAAGGTGTGTGAACACACTCGAGTGGAGGACGAGGGACGGAGCCATCCAACCCCCGGGAACTGATGGGAACCGATGCGAGCCAAAGTGCCGAGGACGTCTGATTAATGTCCCCGTGAAGTAGGTCAAACGACGAGATACCGCCGGGAACTCAATTAATTCCACTTCCATTACCGGCACTCGTTACAATAGCCTATTCATGTGCTAATGACAGTAATGGACATTTTAGATGTACAATCAAATAATTAGCATTAAAAAAAGGAAATGACAACTGGAGGGAAAAAAAGGTTTGGGCTTGAATTCCAGTCATAGCTCATAAAATGTGGGTCATTGTTCTGTGTAGGCTGAAGAACTAATAAGGACAGATTCCTCCATCATATGATGATGGTGATGATGATGATGATGATGATGATTATTATTATTATAAGAAAACAAATGAAAGGAGGCTCTAGTTACCCTGTTAGGCCGCCTCCAGCCTGAGATGAGATATGGTTAGACTTGGAGATGTACAGGTTCAGTAAGGTAACCTGTGCTACATTTACCTACAGATGTTACAGCGGGGTCTGTGGATCCTGCACACTTGTAAAGAAAGAAAATGGCTAAAGATAAGAAAAACAGGAGCATAGAAAGAAATAAAAAAGCTAAAGATAATAAAGAAAGAAAAAGGAGGAAAATAAAGAAAGGCTAAAGATGGGAGAAAAAGGAGGAAAGAAAGGATAAAGAAAGAAAGCCATGAATGCTAAGGAAGGAAAGAAAGAAAAGGCTAATGTTAATACTGAGAAAGAAAGAAATAAATGCTAAAGTAGGAAAGGAGGAAAACTAAAGATAACACAGAAAGAGAGAGAGAAAGAAAGAAAGAAAGCTAAAGAAGGAATGAACAAAAGAAAGATAGATGGACAGGAAGAAAGAGAAGAAGGGAAGGCTAAAGGTAAAAAAGGTGAAATGCATGAATGCTAAAGAAGGAAGGAAAGAAAGAAAGGAAGAAAAAACAGTTAAAGATAATACTTGGAAAGAAATCATACAGGTGTACGGGTACACCTTTTTCTGCAAAGCGCCTGGAAATGGTTCGGACACAGACAGAGGTGTGTAGTGAAGGTGCCTCCTGTGTCTGGATGGTGGATAACGAGTAACAGTCGTTACACCATTACTAAAACAATGCTATATCTAATCTAATGGTGGTCTAAGACTTTTGCACAGTAACATTTTGTTTTTGCTGCCTGTTGTACTGATTTTTCTCAGATACGTGATCATTACTGACCAGGCTGCAGATCTTGCAAGAAATAGAAATGATTTGGTGATTACTGAACCCCGTCTGTCCTGGTCAGTGCTGTGGGGGCCTAGTGCCTGTTCCCGGAGGGTACAGGATGCAGGCACGCCGGTCCAATCCTCGATCCTGGTGACGTGCCAGGTGATGATCCCTTGAGCGGCCTCCCTTTCCTGGGCGTAATGTCCAAACTGGTTGTAAAGCACCTCTGGGACTGGGTCCCAGCTCTCTGTTTTGTGGTCTGTGATTAAGAAATCAAAACTGTCAGAGTTTGTACAAACATTCTTAGAAATGAACTCGAATCTTGTCTCTTTCGGATTTGCGGTGAACTTGCGTCAGGTGTGTTTGATTTGGCTCGCCGGTCGTCTGTGTGAAACCTCATTTCCTTACTACACAGTGCTCTGAACTTCACCTGAATCCAAAATAAACCCCAAATGGATGTTGGAGCGACGGATTCCGGCTCTCTCTCTCAGTACGTTTAGCGTCAATCCTCTTATAACACGTTACATTTCTCGACTCTGAATCATTCCTGTTATTTAAACGGAGCTAAGCTCCATGACCGAGTCCACACGTTAGCGCGCCGCTCATCAAACAGAGCCGGCGCATGGGTTTAGATCCAAGAATTTGCAATTATCTGAGCTTGAAATCGCTGCCTGAGTGGTTGAGGCTCGGTTTTATTGGAGCTCAGAGCTTTGGCAGCTCTCTCCGAGGCCTGGAGTTGGATGATCTGGCACTCGGCTGATTAGATGGCCCAGTTCCCTCGGTTATTTACATTTCGGGCCGCTAGCACATCCAGAGGAAGCGTTTAGCAGGCCTTTAGTGCTTGTTTTGGTAGTGAAGGATCAGAAAGAGCTGTTGAAATGAGCTTACGCTGCAGTTCCGGCGTGTGAGGTGGAAACATGCTGCTGTGGTCGAGTTAAGCCTGTTCGGATCGGTTGTTGTGGTTATGCTGTGTCAGTGTAACATTTGTTGAATGTCAAAATGTGCAGGAGTTTTAATTTGGAACATAACTGCAGATAATTCCGTCTTCATTAATGTTATAAACAGTCATTACGAGTCTCAATGCCCCATATTTTATGGTATGCATAAAATATGGAGCAATCAGAAGATATTGACCTTGGAACATGGACTTCTGGGTACTTGGACCATTGGACCGTTCTAATACAGTATGTAGGGCATATGAGCGGCTATGAGGCTCTGGGCAGGTAAGACCCTCAGTATAAAGGGCTCTAGGAACATGGTGCCAAGAAGGTAGGACCCTTTAAAATATTGTGCAGGGGAGATTTGTCTTTTGGATTATTAAACAGTAATTATAAAGGATCCCCTGAAATATGGGGACACTGGAACATAGTACCCCTGGACTGTGGGGTACTTGGAAGGTTGGACCCTTTAATAGGTGCTGGGAACATGTATACCTGGGAAGGTAGCGCTCTGGGAGCATAGAGTTTGAGAACTTAAGACAACTGGTGGATGAGCTGCTGGGATGGTAGGACCCTTTGGGATACACAGGGTTTGAGAATACTATTGAGAATACTACTGGATTATGGGATGCTTAGAACGTTTGGGCTCTGAGACGATAGGGTTGAGAACCTAAGACCACTAGTGTATGGGGTGCTGGGAAGTTAGAACCCTTTGGATATAGGGCTCTGGGATAAAATAGACCACTGGTGTATGGGGTTCTGGGAAGGTTGGGCTCTGAGAATATAGGGTTTGAGATCTCAAGACCAGTTGTGTATTGGACACTGGTAAAGTAGAAATGTTAGGATATAAGGATCTGGGAACATGGGGTTTGAGAACCTAAGGCCACTGGTGTATGGGGTGCTGGGCAGGTAGGACCATGGACTATAAGGTGCTGAGAACATAGGGTTTGAGAACCTAAGATCATTTGTTTATGGGGTACTTGGAAGCTATGGCCCTTTGTATATAGGCCTCTGGGAACATTGAGGTTTGAGAAACTAACGAGTGGTGTATGGGGTGCTAGGAAGATAGGCCCTTGGGATATATGGAAGATGGGGTTTGAAAACATAGGATCAGCGGTGTACTGGGAAGATATAGGGCTTTGGAAACATAGAGTTTGTGAACCTAAAACCGCTCTTGTATGGGGTTTTTGGAAGGTTAAGTAGGATTGCAATTTTAGGGATCTTAGGATTTTTAGGGGTCTGAGAAGCTAGGCCATTTGTGTATGGGGTGCTAGGGGTATAGGGCTCTGGGAACATGGGGTTTGAGAACGAAGGCTCTTGGGCTCTAGGAAAATAAGACCACTGTTTTGTGGTTTGCTGGGAAGGTTGAACCCTTGGAGCATACAGTTTGAGAACCTAAGACAGCTGGTGTTTGGGTGCTTTGAAGTTATGACCCTTTGGATATACGGGTTGAGAACAGAAGCCCAGTGGTGTATGGGGTGCTAGGAATGTATGACCTTTGGAACTCTGAGATCTGCATAAATAGGATGTAGAAATTTAATAATCTGTTTTATAGTGTTTTGAGTACTTGGACCCTTGCAATAGAGGGTGCTAGAAACAGAGTTTGAGAACCTAAGACCCCTGGGGTATGGGGTGCTGGGAAGGATTGGGCTCTGGGAGCATCGAGTTTGAGAACTTAAACTTTACTAACAGTTTTTAAAGTGTAGTTTCAGGTACTCGTGCTATGTAGCTGTTTTTGTGCAGGCGCTAATTGAAAAGCTGTTAGTCATTTCTCGATACAAAAGAGCGTTCTCCATACAGGAGCGACTCGACTAATGAATACGTTTTGTTAGCAGCCTGCTGTCTGGTTTTAATGGAGAGAATGTGCTTCTGTCTGAAGCTGCGTCTCCCATACGTTGTTACTAATGACGTCTGAATTACAGCGCTGCATGCGGGGTGAGTCGGAACAGTTCAGCGATTCGTACGTCTAAATCAGAGGCCTCATTACTGCCGGACTCATTAAAACAATCTGACAGACCTTTCCCCATGTCATGCACGGTTTACCTCATGCGCAACCCGGTTTTGACACAAAATGAGGCTCGATTTGATTTGAAAAGTCAACGGGCCCTTGCTGGAGCTCCGGAGTCATGACGGAAGGACGTTGGTGAAGCCAAAACCTCCCATAAACCTCACCTGAGCCGCCGCTTTATTTCCAAGCTTTCTAATGAGCGGCCGCCACTCTGAACCTCATGCCAGAGGTCCGCTCGGTGCCAGGAGAGGAAGCGTGTGGCTGGCCGAGGAGCAAAGCGTGAGCCAAACACGATTGGCACGGCCACCTCCGTCCTGAAATTGCACCCCAAATCAATTCCAAATATTTATTAATGGCTTGCTAGGTGTGTAAATGTGCTCTCAGATCCCATCTGAGGCGAGCGCTCGGGTTATTATCCTTTCAGAACGGGTGGCACCGGAGCCATGGCTGGTTTTTTTTTTTCCTGTGTGAAGGACGAGAGCTGCTTCAGGCTGCGCAAAGATCAGCTCAGAGAGAGAGGAAACGTCTCGGCGTCTGGATTTACATTTATAATTACAGAAGTTGGCAAACGCTCTTATCCGGGAGAGACTGACAGAAGTGATTTGGCGTCGTCCGTATGCCGCGCAGATGAGAGCATAATGGCGCGAAGATAAGACACGATGTCACGTCTGATACACGAGTGCATAAATACACACACCAGAAGAGCTTACTGATGAGCAATAAGCATAATCAGAGCCAGAGATACTGCGGAAACAGGAAAAAGGATCTCTCTAGGATCAGCGGTGACATTAGAGATCAATCAGTGGTGAGTGGACAGATCAGGGATCTGTCGGAGTCTGATCTCCATAACACACATTTGTGGCAGTGTATCACAGTACGAACAAAGGAGAAAAGGTTACACAACCGCAACCTTTGTTGCTCTCCCAGGAGTGATCAGACCAAGCCCAAGGTGTTTAACAGGGACCTAGGGTAACTTCTAAGCAACTAAAGGGCTCTCACATTGTTTGCTATTAACATTTGAAGGTCATTGGAATAATGTTTTATAGAGGAATGAGACCAAAACAGAACTTGTTGGTTTAAATGAGAAGCCTTACGTCATTAGGTAACAAGGTTATTGCATTCCAGTAACAATAACCTTCCATCTGGGAAACATGGTGGTGGTAGTATCGCGGTTTGCTGTGTTGCTGCATCTGGGCCAGCACGGCATGAATTCTAAGTTATAGCAGCAAATCCTAAAGGAAAATGAATTGAATCTGAAAGAGAATGTGGGTCATACAGCAACAGAACAATCCTAAGAGCACGAGTCGTTCTACCAAAGAACGGTTAAAGACAAATAAAGTTAATGTTTCGGAACATCCAAGTCAAAGTCCAGACCTTAATCGGACCTGATGCGAGCAGGTCATGTGAGGAAACCCAGCAACATCCCAGAGTTGAAGCTGTTCTGTACAGAGGAACGAGATCAGATTCTTCCAGATGTTTAGTTACAGTTATTAGAGATACTGAAAGCAAAGGTTCACAGGCTTTTACCACGCACAGATATGTAAGACTGGCACAGGCGAGTGAAGCCCATTTACTTTCTACGGACCTCAGAGCCCCCGAGGGCATAGCCTGTCACCTCCGGTTGTATCCCGAACCAAGCCTGACAAATTTTGTGGCTGTAGGTCGAAAACTGACCAAATTACAGACAATGACCTGCCATGGACCTCAAGGTCCCCCCAGGGGCCAAGCGCATCAGCTTGTGTATCTGGGACAGAGCATTCCAAGATTCTTGTTTGTAGCTCAAAATGTGACCGAATTGTAACAGTTTATAAAATAATCCCATTCAAGCGAATGGGACTTTTTTTCACACTTCTCCCAAACAGGCCGGACGTTTGAATAATAACAGTAAAATTGAAGAACAATCATGAGCACTAATTAAAAAAGTACTTTTAACATGTGAGGGGGGACTTTTGTATTTTTGAGTGTTAAAATATTCTGTTTAAACCACATACTTCCTAGGGCTTTAACATTTTTTTTTTTTTGGTCAGAGATAAACTTCCATTTAAAAATAAACTCTATAACAAAAAATGACTCTTTTTTTTGTCTCCAAGCTGAAAAAAATGTAAAACTATGGAAGTGTATTGTTTAAAGTACGTAGGGTTGTGCAATATGACGATATTTCATCGTATCCTCATGAGTTTTGATAGACGATATACTTTTCTGAGCTTCTCGAGGATATCATCAGTGCTTAGAACACCGGCCAACTGCATGTTTCATGATACAGAGTGAAATTAGTTCTGATTAATTGGATGAAGTGCAGCACATTTTGAATAAAAATCACTTTCTTTACTATGGGATAATGTTTAAATAATAGTTTTTAAGAATCTGTAACTACTGAAGCATTTGGTCTGTGATAAATATCGAGTATTGTGAAACTGTTAAATATCGTGATGTAATATTTTTACCATATCGCCCACCCCTGGTTTAAACATGATTTTTAACAACAAAAATCCCTCTCAAATGGTATGATCCACTTCTAAAAAGTACAGTTTCAGTTTTCTGATCCTAGAATCGCCCCTGAATATCGGATTATTTTCCATAATAAATAAATGCCCAAATATAATATTTGAATCTCATTTGTTTAATCAGGTTCTCTTTATCAACTTTTAGGAGTTGTAGTGGAAATCTGATACTCTTATCTCATATTTATGTAGAAATGAAGAATTATAAAGGGTTCACTAACTTTAGAGCATGCTGTCGAGTTACTGGCACATACTCTACCTTTCTTGAGCTACCAAGACGTCTGTAACACCTTCCGACAATTAGAACGTCTCTGCTCGCGTACCGCGCCGGATATATTCGTACGTCCGTGTATGTAATTAAGTGGCTGTGATCACTCAGAACAGTGGGTTTATATTTATTTATATATACGTCCTCTATAGACCTGCTTGTTCTCAGGGAACTTACCTGCTAATTAAAGCACAGTTAGCGTGTCGAGAGTTGATTAATCACAGGATTGTGCGGAACAAAAAGGAGACGAGGTGTTTTAATGGCCTTATAGTAATTAGATCTATTTCAGGACCCCAGTTTTTAAAGAAAACCAGCAAGAATGTGAAATAGAAAAGTGAAACAGTGCAGATCAGACAACTGGTATGCGGAAAGAAACATCTTGAGCAGAAGGATGGGTTCTAGGGTTACACTGGGGTGCCCCCACATTACGATATTTTTGGCTCTGTGGCAGTCCCAAGAGTGGTTGCTGGGCTGTTGATGGGGGTTGAAAGGGGTGCCAATACCTTTGACTAAGGCTCATTGAGTTGTCTTTGGAATTATGGCTAAGGGTTATTAACTGTCCAGATATTTATGGTGTATGGTCATTTATCTGTTTAGATGTAGTAGAAGTATAATTAGCTGTCCACATATTTTTGGTAAACCTCGATTTAGCTGTCTAGGGTCATCTGGCTAAGGACTATTGGCTGTCAGATATGTATAGCTATTCCAATAGTGGTTGCTTGGCTGTTCATAGCTGCGATGGGATGCCAATACTTTTTAAAGCTCTTTTAGATGTCTGGATAGCTAAAGCTAAGGGTTATTAACTGTCCAGGTACTTATGGTCCTATATCAATTCCAAGAGGGGTTGCTTGGCTGTTGCTGCGTGATTGCTAAGATGTTGGTAAGATATTTAAATTTAAAAGACTTTCAGCTGTCCATATATTTTTGCCTATTTGTCATTTTCCATCCCAGCATTTTATTTTAAGGGTTAGTTATGTACTGCCTAGATTCATAAGTTAAAGGTCACTTAGGTGTCCGGATATTCATGACTAAGGATCATTTGCTGTCCCAATATTTATGGCTCTAAGCTAACTTACTATACTGTACATTTTAGTATTTACTAATACTGTTTAATAGGAACAGTGAGAAAGTAACAGTTAAATGACAGTCGAATTTATTCTCCATGAGGAACATGCTGTTTAAATGAAGCCACTCTTTTTGGAAAGGATCTCCGATCCTGCAAAGTTTTAAGTAGCTTGAAAGCTGTAGCAGAAGAAAGTGTTTAATTTTTTGATTGCGGAAAAGTTGAATAATCCCAGGTCAATGCTTCTTTGGCTAGTTTGTCCCCTCTAGTATGAAGAATCGAGTCCAAAATTCAGAAATGTAAAATGAATGTTAGCTAGCAAGCTACTGATCCTGAGCTGCTGATCTCCGAAGAAAGTCCGTAAAGCGGGTTGAAGGGATCTCAGGCATTCCGTTATGAAATGCTTCTGCGTTGCTGTGCGCTTAGAAATAAAGATCTCATAACGCAGCTTTCTGTCGGGAGGACAAAAACACACGGGCGCCGTAAGGTGCTAAATAAAACATCCAAAACCTTGTCACTTTATTCATTTGAGATGCTAATTAAATCCGACTCATATTAGCCTTTAATGACAGAATTAGCCATTGTGAGTTTGTGAGTGTCTGCACAGGCGTCGGGAGAGAGCGGCGAGGAAAAGAAATCCATTAGGCTCGTCTTATATAAGCTCCTATTAAAATCCCCACATTATCAGCGAACACACTCGTTCTGTAATGACTCATGTGCTTTGATTTTGCCGGAAAGTTTTACAAAGGTTCCACTTTAGGAAGCCTAACTGGCGCTTTCGCCGGACTGAAAAAGATTTTTCCGTGAATCCCCTGCTGACTCTGTAATTTAGTCTGAGATACCCATTAACCTGTGTCGGGGAAAATACTGGCCCTGCAATTAAAGCCCGGCAACACATGGGTGCAATTTCACTTCTTTTCTCCAAAAAAACCCCAAAAAAGTTTAGAGAATGAAAACTTTTCGGGTCAGAAAGCTTCTGCTTTGCCTCGCTGTAGTTTTACTGCTTCATAAAAAAGAATTAATTGCTTTAACGAACTGGTCTTTATCTGAAGGGCTGTAATGTTGGAGACTTTTCTTCCAAAAAAGATCTGTTGTGGGTCTGAGCTCAATCCCCGTCCCCACTGAGTGATGGTCCATCCCACATCCTCCGAGCCCAGAGAAGCCATGGTTATAACAGAAGGCTTCCTTATAGCACAGTAACGTTTTAAGTGGTATCTGTGAATGTAACTCTGTATTGTAGAGCTTGATAAAGGTTTGATAAAGGAATCCCTTCTCCATGTGGTTCTATCAGCTATTGGTGAATGATGGTTCTTGATGCAGTGCCGTCTGAGGGAGCGGAGATCACCCCTATAAGGTTTAAGCACTGAAATTCCTCCAGATTCTGAATGGTTTAATGATATTATGCTCTATAGAGGGAGAACTAGATAAATCCCTTCCAATCTTTCTTTGAGGAACCTTTCAGTCATTTTCTTTGGGGTTGTAACTCCACGTTAACATTCATCATGTGTTGGTTCAGGAACGAAAACTTTGTGCAATGTTATTATCTTTTTAAATACTTTGTGCTTGTACCCCATGCAGCACAAAGCAGTCGAGGAGCTCTGTAGGAAGCCCATCTTCTGTTAATACTGTAATAATAACGTCTCGGTCAAAAGCGTCTGCAGTTAAACCGGAGTTATTTCAGTGCTGAGCTCTTAAAGGCTGGGATCTCAAAAGTTGCATTGAATTTGAACTCCTTACCGATACGTGATACTGAAAGAAATGCCTAAGCCGGGAGGTTAACTGCTTGTTAACATAAATATCTAATCAGCCAATCCCATGGCAGCAACTTCGAGTCAGATTTGTTTCTATAGGGCTTTTTGTAATGGAGCATTGTCTCAAAGCAGCCTGTCCCTAGCAAGCCTAGGGCGACAGTGGCGAGAAATGAAGTGGCCACATGTGGGTTTGTGTCGCAATACTTTTGGTCCCATGGGTTTGTGTCTCTACTTTTGACCACGTGGGTTTGTGTCTCAATAGTTTTGGTTACATGCGGGTTTGTGTCCCAGTACTTTTGGTAACATGCGGGTATGTGTGTAACTGCTCTTGGTCACGTGGGTTTGTGTCCAAATACTTTTGACCACTTGGGTTTGTGTCTCAATTCTTTTGGTCACATGATGATTTGCTGGACAATAGAAGATTGGAAATCTTCAGTAACACTTTCTGAAGTGTGTGTGTGCGCTGCTCTTCATGTATTAGTGTTACTTCAGGTTGTGAGTGCTTTCTCTGAGTGAAAGTCTCCTCTACCAGTCCTGTGTGGAGGTCAATCAGCACCCCACCGGCTCCCAAATTACGCTCTTTATATTGTTCCTTTCATGAAAGCTCTTCTGAACTCGATCATTCGGTCGTTCTTTGAAAGCTCTCGCCTCTTATGCTTGCTGAGGAGAAAAGTGCAGGACGGAGCTTTTCAGCCTTATTAAACTGTAATTTTAGCGATTGCCAACTTTTTTGATCACAGTACAAGTTTCTCTTAGCTTTTTCAATTCTGAGGACATTCACCCTCCTTGTTTTGAAACAACAGGGGGGCTATCTTCTGGCCACGTGGGTTTGTGTCTCAATACTTTTGGCCATGTGAATTTGTCTCAGTACTTTTGGCCACGTGCTGGTTTGTGTCGTGACACTTTTTTCACGTAGGTTTGTGTCTCAATGCTTTTGGACACTGGATCTCGCGTGCTCTGCAGGAAAGTCCTTGACGGCACGTGCAATTAGACATGTAGACATGTGCCTTTGTGTCCTAATACTTTTGACCACGTGGGTTTGTTTTGTCAATACTCTTGGCCATGTGTGGATTTGCGTCCCAGTACATTTGGTCATGTGGGTTTGTGCCAATACTTTTGTCTGCATGTGGGTTTGGGTCACAATAATGTTGTGTAAACGTTTCCTCCAGCTTTTTGTCGTAGTTGTAGTTAATCTGCTCCATTCAGAATCTCCAGAAGGTCAGTTCGGAGCGTCTCTGACTCACGAGGCCGTGTTCAAATTTTAATCACCTCGCTCGTCTGCAGTCATCAGGTTGATGCGTATGAATATTTCAGCGCTTTATTTATTAATGGACAAGGTTTATCTGTTGGAGAGAAGATGCTGTGTGGAAAGAACACGAGTTCAGAAACCCAAGCAGAAAGCGGGAGTCAGGTTCGATGGATTGTGTGGTAAATCTTTAACACTTTTGCGGAAACTCTGGAGGAATTAAATCTCGTACCGAACAGCTTCAGCTCTGGCTTGTTGGTGGGTTTTCTAACATGAATGGCTCACTTCAGGTCCGATTAAGGTCTGGACTTTGACTGGGCCATTCCAGAACATGAACTCTATTCTTCTTTGTGTGCTTAGGGTCGTCGTCGTGCTGCATGACCCACGTTCTGCTGGGATTCTTTGTGGGCAGATGTCCTGATATTTTTCTTTATAATTTGAGGGTATGATTTGGCCCAGATGCAGCAAAACAGCAAACCTACACCACCTACACCACAGGTCGGATTAGGCTCTGATGCCATGCAGGGAGTGCAGGGTTTGTTTTACGATTTTTTTAAGCTTATTCTGGCTACCGTGCATGCGTGTCCCGCCACTACAAAGGAACCAAGACTTGCCGCTCCCTAATATGCTGATTGGTTCCTTCTAATGAAGGGGTGGGGCTTCTGTTCTACAGTTCTACAGTCCCAGTGACCAGTCTTCTCCTTAAATAAGGTCTCTAACAGGCATCATCAAGTTTAAAATAGGATTAAAGTGCCACCTACTGACGGTCTGAAGCATGGCGGCTTTGCAGGTAGAATGTCATTACTGGCAGGACATTTTTTTACATTTTAAGCTGGGCAAGAGGCGAGGTTGGCGGCTCTGAGGTAAAATGCATGGTTAGACTCTATCTTTCTCCTTGTAAGGGAGACCTTTAGTTGCCTAGAAGTTACCCCGGACTGTGCTTGCACTTGGACTAGTCTTTGTTGGTTGACCACTCCTGGGAGAGTAAACCTTGTCATGAATTTGTACTCCTCCTGTCTGACTGTGGATTGGTGGCATCCAAACTCTTTAGAGACGGCTTTGTGACCTTTTCCAGGTTATTTATATATGAATAATATTGAATCGTTCTTCAACTTTGTAGAATTAGGTTCTCATTATCCACTTTTAGGACGTGTTTGATGATCTGATGATGCTTTAGCTCCTTTAAGCACTGCTGTAGCTCCATTAGAGCCCTCACTTACATAAACAGTTGATTAAATGAAATAAATGACGATCTGTGTATAAATTCGGATCGTGTTGACAGCGTACGGTTTGTCTGAAATGAGACGTTTGGCGCCGTACGACGCACCATCTGCTGCTGCTTTAGAGCCGCCATCCAGCCGACTGTAAAACACAAACGCACAACTGTAGGAAGCCGTGTTTGGATTCCTGTTAATCTCGCACACGCTGAGCGCTTTTTGTGTTTGTAATTACTGCTCCAATAATTATCTGCCGAAGAAGGTTTCGTGCCACGTTCCTCCTCAGCAACATCGCGAGCGTCTAATTCCGCGCTCTGCAGACAGAGCGACCGATCTATTAAAAAATCCCCACCAGGAACAGGGTGTTATTGGAGGAAGGTAAATCACAGAGGACTTACGCCGGCTATTTAGATAATTCCCCACGTTTTGACAGGTTGTGCAGACAGAAGCAGGCTTTCTGAGAAATGTGAAATCTTTATTCAGCTCGACTTCTAGGAAACAAAGTCATCGTAGGTCCTTTTTTTTTGTTTGTTTTGAAAGTCAGGCGAGCTTTGCTGGGGCAGATTTAAATATAAAACGTTATTTTAACGTACAGTCTTACCCAGATGATCTTCTGAAGATCTCAGAGCTTAAGGGTTTAACTGTTTTGCATTAAAATGTGCCGAAATAATGGCATTGACATTTGTTTCCGCAAAAATTCCTAAAGTTTATTATTATTATTCTACCTGATTTTTATGCACGCATCTCCTCCTGCGGTTTTTGAGATATCGACACGGGACAAATGCTCAAACGTCTGGCGTGTTTGGGAGAAGTGTGCTTTTATACAGTTAAGAGAAATGTCACTGCATTTGCATGCTGCATTCGCAGTTCTCCAGAAAACATTTTCCCATTCGCTTGAATGGGATTAAAAAAAAAACTGTTATTAGTCAATCAATTTTTGAGCTACATACACAAAATTTGGCACGCTTGGTCTGGGGTACACTATAATTGAGTCAATTTTCCATTTACAGCGTTGAAATTTGTCAAGCTTGATCTCAGGCACACCAGACCCATGGTCCAATGAAATTGGTGCCCTTGGGTGTCGCTTCCATCCCTGACAGGGCAATGGCAGGGCATTGACTGTAATTCAGTCAGTTTTCGACCTACAGAAACAAAATTTCACAGGCTTGGTTCTGGACACATCAAGACCCAATGCCCTTGGGGACCTTTGGGGCCCTTGAGGTCCCTGGCAGGGCACATGGGTCTCGGGCAGAGCACACGGGTCTCGGGCACTGCATTGATTGTAGCCATACTCACGAAATTTGGCAAGCTTGATCCCAGGTACAACCCAAGCTGAAATATGATGCCCATGGGGCCCCTGAGGTTCCTGGCAGGGCATTTAATGTAATTTAACCTACAGCCATGAAAATTGGTGCATTCGGTCCCGGGTACATGCCATGTGGGCACGTACCACTGTAACACATTCGCAGTTTCTGAAAGAGTTGCAATTTCTAGTTAAAGTAAAGGCTCCCGCATGTGTTACATGCAACTGTCCCCTAAACCCAGGATTGTTTACAAAATAGCAGTTGAAACAAATTTAGACTCTGCGTAACAGCTGTCTCTTGAGTTAGGCATGTTTTATTTAAAAAGATTTTGGAGCCACGCTGTTTCCTGGATGGAGAACCCCTTAGTAGCATTGTTTGATTTATTTATTTATTTTTTCTTTTAACGAGTCAGTGAATATAAGGTCAATCAGAGTCATTAATGGTGAACATCATTAAGCCCTAAAATAGTCCGTCTATAAATATCCATAATAAGCAGTGACCTGCAGCGGCACTCTGTCATTAGGAAGGTCAGACTCGGGATTAATGTTTGCTGCACTACTGATGGGAGGTGCAGTTTTTGAGGTGAGGGAGGTGAAGGTAACGCTTAAGGATAAGGGTGTTTTTAACCAACCTTGAGCATTTAACTGGAGATTGAAGCGACGAGTCCTGTTTAGTTTTTCATTATAGTGTCGTACGGTATATCGATAATAGAAAAGAATCTCGATACTTTACCATTAAAAATGGTGGGATGCCTCACTTTATTCACACTGGTACTTTAAGAATGGCAGTTCTTAAAATCAGAGCTTTATTACAGGAACAGCAACCCTTATGAAGCTCCGTGATGGACTGGCTTAAGCAGGGAGTTTTTCCTAGCCGCTGTAGCCCTAGGCGTGCTCTTAAGGAGCTGTGGGTCTAGATCTTAAAATGGCTTGGAGGCGATTCTGTATTGTAAATCAGGGAGCACCAGTACAGTACAACTCCATTAATGCATATATACTGCCTTATACATTATGCATGTTTTTCTGAAGAAACAAAAATCTGCAAGTAACAGAAATTAGGTTTTAAATGCATATGATTGGCGCCCTCTGGTGTTCAAGCCCTACTTACACCTGTACCCTGTGTGCCCTCGGGTCAGGGTCTAGACCCCCCCCCCCCCATCCTGCCCAGAAAAGATCAAGGTGGGCGAAAGTTTGCGTTAACTTTCTCTATAAAAGGAAACAAGACAAACTTTTAGGAACAAACTTAAAATGACATTAAATTCTGTGACCTTTAGAAAATCAGGGATTTTTTTTTTCTAAAATCGTTCCTGCAGAGGTGGTAGAACTTCTGCTTGTTTGTGTTGTTGGAACAGGGAGGCCCAAACTTCTGTGCAGATAAACTCAGTGACGGTTTTTATTCCTTATTCTTTATGCTCTTTTTTTTTTTTGAGTAAAGAACATTTTGGTGCTGTAGAGTTTCCCTTTAACGTATCATATTGAAGGACTATAGAGCCGGCGCTGGTGGGAATACAGAACTGTTTAAGAATCCTCTTTAAACCTTTTGAAATATTTAAAGCTAAACGGCGGATAAAATCCTGCAGCCTCTCTGCTGCCTTTACGTAACGTTTGATTCTTCGCTTTGTGTTTTATCACAGCTTGTTGGGCTTTTTTTCCCCATCACAACACGTCGGTGCTTTTGGGAGCCAGAAACGGTGAGTGAGAGAATGGTTTAAAAAAAAAAAAAAAAAAAAAAAAAGCAAAACATTTAAGCTGAAAGAAAAGTCGCACCGTCAGCCAAAGAGAAGTGGGGAGGAAAATCTGTTTTACACACAGATACACACGTAGGACGCGTGCAGAGCTTCGATAAGAACCCGAGTGTCATTAATCTGAGCCACAACTTGGCTTCTGCTACACACAACAATTACACACTTACACAGATCGAGTCAACGTACAGCAGATGCACGCTTCTGTAACCTAAATCAGCGATGGTTTATCTACCAAAAGTGTTGGGACACCTCATGATGACCGAAGTCAGGTGGGCAAACATACGCTACCAACGTTATGGGAACAGTTTGGGGAAGGCCCTTTGCGGTTTCCAAATTAATGCCTAAATGCCTATGGATGTAGAATGGGTCTGGAGGTGTCCCAATACTTTGGTCCATATAGTGTATTATGGAGGGTGAGGTCTGCAATTAAAACATTGAAATGATTGAAATCACTTATACAGTGATTTCACTTAAAGTAGACTATTTGAAATAGTAAATTGTTTTATTCCATTCCATTCGGTACCTAATACATTTTTCTGTTTATTTACTATTTTTATTTGCTTAAAAGTTTTATTTATTTATTTAGGGTCACATTTTACCCATGCCTTTTGTGGTTCTTGTATTTGCTTTACACTTTTTTTTAAATTGTTTTATTTAAATTAATTTGTTCTGTTATGTTCCGTCCTGCATGTAATAAAGTGTTCTATTTGTTTTCTGTTTATTTGCTTTAATATTTATTTATTTTGTATTTATTTGAATTTATTTACTTCATTTGATTAGGCTAACCATTTATTTTAATAAAATTATTTATTCTGTACATTTGTTTTTGTTTTATTACATTGCATTTGTTTTATGTTTGTTTTATTATATTCAATTCTGTACTTGGTTTTCTATTTACTTTTTCTGTTTATTTACTATTTTTATTTGCTTTAATATTTATTTATTTTACTTTGTTTCATTAGGCTAACCATTTATTTATTTGTTTTTTAATTTTTTTTTGTTTTTAATTCTGTACTTTTTATTTGTTTTTTTTTTTTTACTATTTTTATTTGCTTTATTTTTTTTTATTGTATGCATTTATTTACTTTTTTGTTTAGGCTAACCATTTATTTAAATTAGTGTTTATTTTTTAATTCTTTGTTTTTATTTTTTATTTTTTTTTATTTTTGAATTTATTTACTTTATTTTATTAGGCTACCTACTTTTTAAATTTTTTTAATTTTGTCTGTATGTATTAATCTCTGTTTGTTTGTTTTATTTATTTATTTATTTATTTATTTATTTATTATTATTATTATTATTATTTATTTTTGCTTATAGGTAATAAAATCGATATATATATATTATTTTTTATTTTTATTTTTTGTATTTGTTTTAACGCTTAAAATGAGGATTTATTAAGCAGCAGATTTGTTGACACTGTTGGTAGAAGTGGGTAAAATGTATGTAGTCCTGTTTAAAATCGTTCCCGTTGCTAACATTGGGCTGATGTTAATAACCGGAGGCATTTCAGTGCATTTCTGAAATCCGTCCTCCATCAGGAAGGAGACGCGCGATATAATTAGGCTGCTTAATGTACTGTAAGTAAAGTTGTTTTTGAAACGGTTTTCTCTTTACATCGCAGTCATTAGAGTTTATGAATATGGGCGCGCTCCAAACGGCCATAATTAGCTGCTACGCTTATGGGCCGCGTCTTTTTAAGAAAAAACTCGCTTATTTGTTGTTTTATGCCCGGTGTTAGAGAGAGATCAGACATTCTTCAGCCGTACGACTCTCGAGAGGAGCCGATAATCTGAAGTGAGGATCTGCTGAAGTCCGCAATTCAAAAGTTTAGAGCCATAAATAAGTTAGAGGAGCTGCTGTTTGAAGGTTAGGCTGATGACGGTTTGATGTTCTGCCTCGTGGTTCCGATTCATCCCAATGGATCTGCAGGGAGTGAGATCAGAGCTTACGAGATCAGTGCAGATGGTATAACTCCTGATATTCAGAGTGAAAGGATACGTTTATTGAAAGGAGGCTCTAGTTACCCTGTTAGGCCGCCTCTGGCCCGAGATGAGCTACGGTTGTGCATGGAGGTGTACAGGTTCACATTTACCCACAGATGTTACAGCTGGGCCTGTAGATCCTGCACACTCATAGCTGGTACCATAAATGCTCGATTGGTGATCAGTCTGGCAGATCTGGAGGAGACATTCCTGTTAAACCCTTGTTGTGTGTGGGTGAGCATTACAATGCTGAAAAATGCCAGCTGAAAGCCCTGCCATGAGAGGAACACACGACGCTCAGTTGTTAGTGTCCCTTGTATCACGTTATGAGAGCTGTGAAAACAAATTTCCATCTGCTAAGCACCTGAAACTGGAGACAGGGGTGTAGTGAAGGCGCCCCCTGTGTCTGGATGGTGGATAACCAAACTGTAGGAGCTGCTTGTTGGTGGATCAAACGATCCTCTCTGCTGGAGGTCTGTGTGGGCCATCCAGAGCCTGTTCACCGTGTGTGGGTGCCCCCATAAAACCCCTGCTCCTAACAGCTAGGTCAGAACGGCCCAAACCACCATCCTGGTTCTCTCAGTCCAGTGATGCCCCTCTCAAAGACAGCCAACTGGATAAAATGTCTTTGAGTGTAGGGTCGTACGATCTTTCACCAGGGCAGCAGGGGAAGTTACGCCCTCTAGTGTCTAATCAGAGCAACCACATTTCTATCTTGGTGCATTATTTATTTATTTGTGTTTTTTTTGGCTAATACTGTCTATGTCACTAATCGTTCACAATCAAAGGATTCATACGTCTTTGAGGTTCTCCAAGAGCCAAAACCTTAACCTCACCATTTAGAGCCCATTATTGTCGGGTTTCTGTTCAGAGTTTGATGAATAGCCAGACCGAGAGAAGCGATGGTTTCATTTTGAGGAGCCAGTTCATAAAACTGAGTCCAGAGCGTCTTTCATTTTCTCCCTGCACATTTTTCATCATCGGCTGGCTCTTTCTTTTATTTTATATATATATATTTTTTTTAGCCTTTGTCTCTTGACGGCGAGAGTCGGCTTTACAGAAACCTGCTGCTTTTCTGAGGGATTTAATAAGCACAGAGTGTCGGGTCTCCGAGTCAAGGATGGGAGAGGGCTGCAGATCTGTTTTAACAATTATAAATGAGTTTTCGAGCCTCTGCTCTGCTTTGTTTTTGTCCTTTCGGTTCGGCGTGTGTTCCGTTAGCTCGATTCGGTTCATTAGCTCATTAACACGCTTCATAGAATTCACCAGGTGTGTGTGTGTGTGTGTGTGTGTGTGTGTGTGTGTGTGTGTGTTTGTTTACTCCGCTGTTTGGCCAACAGAAGCAACTCCACTCTCATTTCCTGCACAGCTACGTTTGTTAGAATTTCTACATTTAACCCGATCAGACGTTTCACTAAAACTGGGGTTATTATTCGCCAAAAAGTGCGTGGACAGCGGGTTCGGGCCGAATTCCTAATCCCTCGTCTGTACCGACGTCTCTCATTGAGCCATGACAGGGGCTATTTAGGGACGTAAAGCCGCCGTCACTCACACCGTGATATGAAGATAAATACAGAGGCTTTTAAACGCTCTGAAAGCTCGACTCGTCTCCGAGCTCTGCAGCTGTGAAGGACGACTTTTATTGAAATTGGGCTTTTTGGTGAAAACTTTACTTCTGCTTCTGTCCTGATTTGTCCTTCAGCATCACTCCATTATGTCCATAAAAAAGTGGAAAGCAGTAAGGCAGGTGAGTTCAAGTCAAGGATGTCCATCTTAAGCCTTAAATCTAGTGTGAGGACTGGAACTGGTACCGGAACATCTTAGTGTGGGGGACTGGAACTGGTACCGGAACATCTTAGTGTGGGGGACTGGAACTGGTACCGGAACATCTTAGTGTGGGGACTGGAACTGGTACCGGATCATCTTAGTTGTGGGGGACTGGAACTGGTATCGGAACATCTTGGTATGAGGACTGGAACTAGTAACCGGGTCATCTTAGTGAGGGGACTGGAACTG
The DNA here is from genome assembly GCA_025084515.1 of Ancistrus triradiatus. NCBI lineage: Eukaryota > Metazoa > Chordata > Actinopteri > Siluriformes > Loricariidae > Ancistrus > Ancistrus triradiatus. Next base: position 526,974 of record JAJAGP010000166.1, read on the forward strand.
GTACCGGAACATCTTAGTGGAGGGGACTGGAACTGGTACGGACTGGAACTGGTACCGGAACATCTTAGTGTGGGGACTGGAACTGGTACCGGATCATCTTAGTGTGGGGACTGGAACTGGTATCGGACAACATCTTGGTATGAGGACTGGAACTAGTACCGGGTCATCTTAGTTAGGGGGACTGGAACTGGTACCGGAACATCTTAGTGTGGGGACTGGAACTGGTACGGGATCATCTTAGTGTGGGGACTGGAACTGGTACCGGAACATCTTAGTGAGGGGACTGGAACTGGTACCGGAACATCTTAGTGTGGGGACTGGAACTGGTACCGGAACATCTTAGTGTGGGGACTGGAACTAGTACCGGGTCATCTTAGTATGAGGACTGGAAGTAGTACCGGGGTCATCTTAGTGAGGGACTGGAACTGGTACCAGATCATCTTAGTGTGGGGACTGGAACTGGTACCAGAACATCTTAGTGTGGGGACTGAAACTGGTACCAGAACATCTTAGTGTGGGGACTGGGAACTGGTACCAGAACATCTTAGTGTGGGGACTGGAACTGGTACCAGAACATCTTAGTGAGGGGGGACTGGAACTGGTACCGGAACATCTTTAGTGAGGGGGACTGGAACTGGTACCGGAACATCTTAGTGAGGGGACTGGAACTGGTACCGGAACATCTTTAGTGTGGGGACTGGAACTGGTACCGGAACATCTTAGTGTGGGGACTGGAACTTGGAACTGGTACCGGAACATCTTAGTGTGGGGACTGGAACTGGTACGGGATCATCTTAGTGTGGGGACTGGAACTGGTACCGGAACATTTCAGTGTGGGGACTGGAACTGGTAGTGGAACATCTTAGTGTGGGGGACTGGAACTGGTAGCGGAAGAACATCTTGGTGTGTGGACTGGAACTGGTACCGGAACATCTTAGTGAGGGGACTGGAACTGGTACCGGAACATCTTAGTGAGGGGACTGGAACTGGTACCGGAACATCTTAGTGTGGGGACCTGAACTGGTACCGGAACATCTTAGTATGGGGACCTGAACTGGTACCGGAACATCTTAGTATGAGGACTGGAACTGGTACCGGAACATTTCAGTGTGGGGACTGGAACTGGTAGTGGAACATCTTAGTGTGGGGACCTGAACTGGTACCGGAACATCTTAGTATGAGGACTGGAACTGGTAGCGGAACATCTTAGTGTGGGGGACTGGAACTGGTAGCGGAAGAACATCTTGGTGTGTGGACTGGAACTGGTACCAGAACATTGTTGGGGGGTTTAATTCTGGACCTCATGCCAGTTGAGAGCTGATTGTTATTCATCACAGCATTTTTTCTGCCTATTGGTTCCAGCAGGTGTTTTGTATTACAGATCTCCAGTGAGTGACCTCACACCAAATCACATCAGCTTTAATTATCGGTACAAGAAGCCATTAATGGCGCTCCGCTGATGCTTTGGGCTGCTCGGAGGAACCCCGCGGAGAAAAGCCTAGCTGTTCTTACGGTGCGTTTCTGTAGAGAGTAAACCTGTGGAATTGTGGTTTGGTATTATTTATTGTATCACATTTGGTGCTGATCCCCAAATCTGATTGGCTGAGAGACGTTCTAGGGGTGCCAGTAATGCCCGATAATGACACACTGACTGAGGCTCTTCAGGAATTACCATAACAAAGCAAACAACATTATAATTATAGACGCACCAGACTGCTGAAATGAATTATAATGAGTTTATAATTATGAAGCTTATCAGTTGATTTATTTAAGTAATACTACATGAGAGCTAAATCATCATCATCAGACTGTGGGCTTCAGTCCTAACAGAGGAACCGAATGATCAGTAACTGTTTGTTATACAGAAAATAAACACACACACATCGATTCATCAGCTTTAATTTATTACAAAGAAAGTTTGTTTCCATTCAGTAAATAGAGTGGGTCTGATTTGTAAGGCAGGCTGTTAGTAAGATCCACTGTTCTACCAGCAGAGGTACATCAGAGGGAGATCCGGGGTTTCTTTCATGGAATGAAAGAAAAAGCAAGAAAGAAAACAATAGAAGGAAAGAAAGAAAATTAACAATTGTGTGAAAGAAAGGCTAAAGAGAATATTGAGAAAAAGAAAAAGCAATAGAATGAGAAAAAGAAAAGAATGATGGAAAGAAAAAAGATGGAAAGAAAGAACAATAGGAAGAACAAGTAAAAGAAAGAAAGAAAAGCTAAAGAGAAACAAAGAAAAAATATAAAGATTAAACAACAGAAAGAAAGAACAATAGAATGAAAGAAAGACAAATAAACAAAGAATGAATGATCTAAAGAAAGAAAATAGAAAGAAAGGCTAAAGAGAATACTGAAAAAGAAAGAATGATGGATAGAAAGAAAAACTAAATGTAACACTGAAAAAGAAGGAAAGAAAAAAAAGAAAGGTGGATAGAAAGAAAGCAAAAGAAAGAATAAGCCCTGGGTTAGCTGGTTTCCAGGCTGCTCATTAAGAGCTTCATCTAAATCCTTTAAATGCAGAGACACGTTTCCAGAGCCACTAGATTTTCTGAATCTTGTGTGATTAAGCTGTTGCTGCTTTGTTATGGTGGGTGTTGTTGCTATGGTTACGTGTGTATCTGATGGGTGGCACGTCGGGCAGAGTGGCGCTGTGCGTAATGGAGTGGCCGGTGAGAGTAAGTCAGCTCTGCTCCTGTGAGTGGGAACGTCTGGCCCATCGGCTCCGGATAGAGTCCTCAGTGAGCCGGGCTGTAATTAGCGCCGTCTCACAGCTGATTGGTCGGCGAATGGGGCGTGGCGCGGCAGAGGAAACGCTCGTCTGAACTTCTTAATGAAGAGCCGACCCAGAACGAAGCTTTTTTGTTTTTGGTGTGCCGCCGCAGCAGCTCCCGGCTCGTTACTCACAGCGCTCTGACTCGGTGGAGTCTAATGACTTTGCTCGGGTTGGAACATATGGCTGCAGATGTGCACCAGCACCCTGATGAGCTCCGTGAAGGAGCCCCACAGCTCTGGGCACACCGCTCCCGTATGGGCACTGCTCTATTAGTGCCACACTTTCACTAGAGCTGCAGATGCCAGCGTCGGGGTGGCACACACATTCTGTTCAGACAGAGATTGCTGAACCTGTTGTAGTTACACTTATATACGGGCCTGCACTTGCTGTTCCAGATGCTTAATTGGCTGAGATCTGGAGAGTTTGGAGGCCAGGGCAACACCTTCTGTTCTTTATGCTCCTCAAACTGCTCCAGAAAGCATCGTCATGGGGCACACCATCACCTATAAAAGGGCATTAATGTCAGGAAATAAACAAAAACAATTAAAGTTCTCAAATTATCTGGAGTTTTCTTACATAGGCTATTCTAGAGCTCAGGGCGTACGAGTCAGACATTACGAATTTATATTTGCTGTTATTTCCGTCATTTAGTTTAATCTGCTCAGAGGTTTTAAAAAGATTTAAAAACATTAATTTATTCATTTTTTTTTTTTTTACATTTTAATAATTTTTGTTTGTTTATTTATTTGTTATATTTTAATTATTTTTATTTAATTAATACGTTTATTTATTTTATTTATTAAAAAGGATCTTGTCTCTACTATGCTGCATTTGTTTAATTTTATTTAAGATATTTTTTTTTAATAAATTGTATTTATTTTATTTAATACATTTTATTTCCTTTTATTAATTTATTTATTAATGTTATATTTTTAATTATTTTATTTATTTAATTAATACATTTTATTAAAAAAGGCTCTGCCTTGTCTCTGCTATGCTGCATTTGTTTAATTTTATTTAAGCTATTTATTTATTTATTTATTTATTTATTTTTAATTTATTTAATTTATGTATTTGTAAATTATTTTATTTAAAATCTTCAGTTTTATGTAGACTGTTGCATTTTATGAATTTATAATTTACTGTTATTTCCGTTTAATTTAATCCTCTCAAGATCTATTCATTCAATCATTTTTTTAATGTTTAAATTTTATTTATTTTATTTTATGATGTTATTTGAAGAATAAGGGTTTCGAAACCCTTCTCTTAAGAACGAAGTTAAGACAAAACACACATTTTCAGATGGTCTTTCTTCAGGTGTCAGGTCTTTTCTCCACATCCCACATGGCCACTACACGGACACACTGCTCACGTAGCCTCTCATACATCCCAGAGCTCATAAGTAGTCGGGTTCTGGCTCTTCGAGTGTAAAAGTGGGAAAGTTTGGACTCTCCTCCAGATGATCCACCCGTATTGTGTATTAATGACATTGTTCATTGTTCTTAAATGATGCAGTCGTAATTTTTTGTGTTACACTGTGTGTCTCTTTTTAGAGGAAGAACATTTGTACGTCAGCGTTGTGGATTCATGCTCCTGACCTGCTGCTTCAGGACCTTCGGTGGTCTGTATCTCACCCTCGCGCTCTTGTGTTCGTCTGCGTGAGGGACGAGGGTTTGCTTCTCGAATTAATCCCGCATTGTTCTGAGCGTGTGTGTGTGTGTGTTTCTCTAATCAGCAGGCAGATTAATTAAACACACACGGCGCGTTATCACGAACATGCGCTCTGCTCGCTCGGAGGTCGCCTGAAGGTGAGCTCTCGTTTGAGGGCGCTGCGCAGAACGTTTTTATCGACCGATTGCTTCTTGTTTTTTAATTAAAACCAGATTATGACGACGACTTCTCGCACCCGAGGACCTGGTGGTTCCGACTCGTTTTAAAGAGGTAAACGGATTAAAAAAAAGTCATTGAACCCAGATCTGATGAAGCCAATTTCAGACAGTATGAACCTGAGATTTCATGTTTCTTTCTGGTTCATGTTATTAAACATCCATTCCTGCATTTCAGGCCTGTAACACATTCCAAAAAAGGTGGGATGGGGCAATTTAGGGCTAGACAAAAGCAGCAGTGATGACAGGCTGAGTCTTTGAGAGGTAAAGATGATCAGAGGATCTCCGGTGTATCAACAAATGTGTAAGAAAATGATTGAAATGTTTAAAACAATGTTCCTCAAAGAAAGATTGGAAGGGATTTATACATTTCTCCCTCTACAGAGCATAATATCATTAAACCATTCAGAATCTGGAGGAATTTCCATTAGAATTTCAGTGCTTAAACTTTAGAGGGGTGATCTCCACTCCCTCAGACGACACTGCATCAAGAACTGCCATTCATCAGTAGCTGATAGAACCACATGGACAAGGGATTCCTTTATCAAACCTTTATCCAGCTCTACAATACAGAGTTACATTCACAAATGCCACTTAAAACGTTACTGTGCTAAAAAAGAAGCCTTATGTTATAACCATGTCCAGAAGGGGCGTCGGCTTCTCTGGGCTCGGAGGCATCTGGGATGGACCATCACACAGTGGGAACGGGGAGTGTGCTCAGACCCATCAGTATAATAGAATCCAGACTGTTATGAGAAACAAGTCCAAAAGCCAGGCTCTAGCATGCTATGGGGTCGGGTCAGGGCCCTTGGTGAAGGTCATTTCCACTTCTGTGATGCAGCATTAATGCAGAAAAGTACACTGAGATCTTAGAGCGACATAAGCTGCCTTCAAGAAGAGGGTACGGGTAACGGACTGGCCCGTCTGCAGTCCTATCCTGTCCCCAATAGAGAATGGGTGGAGAACTTAGAAACGAGAAAAAGGACAATGACGTTCCCATACTGTTCCACACCTTAAGACATGTTTGCAGGAAGAATGGAACAAAAGAACACCTGAAACACTGAATCATTTGGTATCCTCGGTGCCAAAACCTCTTAAGAACCTCTTGAGAGAGGCAGCGGCGAGACTAGAAAATGTTAAATGCTTTAATGTTTCAACAGTTTATTATGCATGGTATCAACTCAGTCAATTTTGGAAATAATGAATATGTGATGGAGAATAAATGACTGTAGCGGCAACTCTCACCGGGAGAAAGGACTGGAGACCGAGTGCACGACTGCAGCACAGGATGGTACAGCCGTCTGGCGAAAGTAAACATGCTCACTGGGCTGGAATAAGGTTCCAAAACCATCTCTAAAGAGTTTGAACTCCACAGTCAGATAGACTGTGTACAAATGGAGGGAATTCAAGTGGTCGACCAACAATGACTCCAAGAGCAAAGAGTGTGACAGACTGAGACGTCACCAAGGAACGCAAGGAAAATTCTAAGCTAAACTAAAAACTGGTGGATTTTTAAGTCGCGTGTCGGCGCTGTAGGTTAGGTCACATCTCTGGCTCTTAACGGAGGCGAGCAGAACTTTATTTATTCGGGCTTTATCAGTAAGTGGTCGTGTTACCGATGGTCATGCTTGGGCAGAGAGCGGGAGATGAACATTAGAAGCCTGTACAAAGCAGAGCTTTATTACGAAACTGAAAAACACTGAAGAACTGAGAGCAATAACGAAACTAAGACGTCGACATAACAAACACCAAAACACAGAACAGGAACGGAGAGGAGAGATATGAACACAAGGAAAAGAGAAACCGAAACTGTAACAGAGCGAACCGTACAGAAGAGAAACAAACTGAATTCCCACCAAACAAAGGAAATGCAGATAAATAACCAAACTAATGAGGCAGAAACTAACCAGCTGAACTCAACCAGGAACAGAACATAAACAAAGATGATGTGGATGGAATGGATGCTGGGTAGTGTAGTCCGGCAGGACCGTGTACAGTTCAGTACAGTACAGACCTCCTTTTTGTATAATTATTGCTAAGAAGCAGCGAGAAATAACACCGGGCACTACAATGGAAGCAAGAGATCAGAGATCATATGTTGGACTTACAAACTTTTGGACACACTCAGAACAGAACTGGTTCGTATCTAGGGGACTTGCTGTATGTATTTATAAACGCTGGGCTTTAGTCCATGAACACACACTACCAGGCTCAGTTTCCTGATTTACATCAGGAGCAGGAGGTTTAAAATAAAAAGGTGATTCAGAGCTCACGCCCACGGGACCTGGAGCCTCTTTTCTTCTCTCGCCCATGATACATCGTTGGAAACGCTTCCTACAGACGGAGGTTTTATTCTGACGAGCCGCGACAGCTTAAGGGTGCTCCTGTAGCTCGTACTTCAAAAAAAAAAAAAAAAAACCCACACCAATTAGCATGCAGGACGAGAGCGCCGAGAGAGCTTAGAATAAAGTTATGAGAATAAAGCTGTAGTATGTTTTTAGAATAAAGTCATAATATTTTAAGAATAATGTCGTAATATTTTAAGATTAAAGCCATAATATTTTAAGAATAAAGTCATAATATTTTAAGAATAAAGTTGCAATATTTTAAGATTAAAGTCGTAATTATTTTGAGAACAAAGCCATAATATTTTAAAAAGTCGTAATATTTTAAGAATAAAGTCGTAATATTTTAAGAATAAAGTTGCAATATTTTAAGATTAAAGTCGTAATATTTTAAGAACAAAGCCGTAATATTTTAAGATTAAAGTCGTAATATTTTAAGAATACGGTAGCATTCTTTTGAGATTAAACTCATAATATTTTAAGAATAAAGTCGTAATTATTTTGAGAACAAAGCCATAATATTTTAAGAATAAAGTTGCAATATTTTAAGATTAAAGCCATAATATTTTAAGAATAAAGCCATAATATTTTAAGAATAAAGTTGCAATATTTTAAGATTAAAGCCATAATATTTTAAGAATAATGTCGTAATATTTTAATATTTAAGCCATAATATTTTAAGAATAAAGTTGCAATATTTTAAGATTAAAGCCATAATATTTTTAAGAATAAGCCATAATATTTTAAGAATAAAGTTGCAATATTTTAAGATTAAAGCCATAATATTTTAAGAATAAAGTTGCAATATTTTAAGATTAAAGCCATAATATTTTAAGAATAAAGCCATAATATTTTAAGAATAAAGTTGCAATATTTTAAGATTAAAGCCATAATATTTTTTAAGAATAATGTCGTAATATTTTATATTTAAGCCATAATATTTTAAGAATAAAGTTGCAATAATTTTTAAGATTAAAGCCATAATATTTTAAGAATAAAGCCATAATATTTTAAGAATAAAGTTGCAATATTTTAAGATTAAAGCCATAATATTTTAAGAATAAAGTTGCAATATTTTAAGATTAAAGCCATAATATTTTAAGAATAAAGCCATATATTTTAAGAATAAAGTTGCAATATTTTAAGATTAAAGCCATAATATTAAGAATAATGTCGTAATATTTTAATATTTAAGCCATAATATTTTAAGAATAAAGTTGCAATATTTTAAGATTAAAGCCATAATATTTTTAAGAATAAAGCCATAATATTTTAAGAATAAAGTTGCAATATTTTAAGATTAAAGCCATAATATTTTAAGAATAATGTCGTAATATTTTAATATTTAAGCCATAATATTTTAAGAATAAAGTTGCAATATTTTAAGATAAAGCCATAATATTTTAAGAATAAAAGCCATAATATTTTAAGAATAAAGTTGCAATATTTTAAGATTAAAGCCATAATATTTTAAGAATAATGTCGTAATATTTTAATATTTAAGCCATAATATTTTAAGAATAAAGTTGCAATATTTTTTAAGATTAAAGCCATAATATTTTAAGAATAAAGCCATAATATTTTAAGAATAAAGTTGCAATATTTTAAGATTAAAGCCATAATATTTTAAGAATAAAGCCATAATATTTTAAGAATAAAGTTGCAATATTTTAAGATTAAAGCCATAATATTTTAAGAATAAAGCCATAATATTTTAAGAATAAAGTTGCAATATTTTAAGATTAAAGCCATAATATTTCAAGAATAAAGTCGTAATTATTTTGAGAACAAAGCCATAATATTTTAAGAATACAGCCTTTACAAAAGCCTTTACATCTGGGGTGCGAAAACTTATTGCTGTGTGTGTGTGTGTGTGTGTGTGTGTGTGTGTGTGTGTGTGTGTGTGTGTGTGTGTGTGTGTATAAATGTAATGTATGCAATGTAATGTAATGTTTGGTAAAAGTCACTCGATGGTTGGTGTTACCGGTTGATGTGTGATCAATGTGAATCCTCACACCTCTGACTGTGAAGTGTGTGTGTGTGTGTGTGTGTGTGTGTGTGTGTGAGTGAGAGAAGGTTGAGGTGGAGAATGACCTTAACACTTGCTGCAGGAGTCGATGACCTCACGTTGGCGGTGTTAATGGGTGTGTAGATCCCGCTGTGTGTGTGTGTGTGCGCGCGCGCATGTATGTGCATGTGTGTGTGTATGTTGGGCATGACGTGAGCATGCAGGTGTGTGTCTGATGCCATCTGATAGTTCTTTGTGATTTTATTCCGTTCCACACGTCTCCCAGGTCCATAACACAAGGAGTTCCTCAAAGCTCGATCCTTGGCCCTCTGTTCTTATTACATAAGCTCTCTCTGTAATAAAATCATCTAGAACCAGGGCATCACTGAAGATTTATGAAGGTGGGAGATGGGGAGTTAAGTCCCATCAGAGAATTCAACAAATGATCTAAAAAGGTCTGCATTATGAAACTGTCATCTGCTGCCTGGATGTCCGTCATATGCAGGATCTGGCAACCCTGAAATTAAACGCAGCAGCATTGGCCAAATGGCTACCGAACACTTTTTGGGGAGAGACTGAACAGAATTAAAGTAAAATAAAATGTATTTTACTCCAATTTTACTCCAACCTCAATTTTAAAAAGAAATCAAACTTTCATTGCTTTTCATGTAAATGCCGCACCTTTTGTTTATAAAACGTCCCCATGGATCATGCATCAGCGTGGTCACCATATTGGTCCAGGCAACTTCTTTTAATTCTCCAAAACCTGTATTGGAAAACAAAACGTGCCTGATGAGAAATAATGAGGTTATTGTGCATTTTAACCAGAAATAACGCAATAAAAAAGAAGATCCTTCTGTGACATTACTGGCTGGCTGAAAAGTCAAAATCCGATTATTACCCAAGTCGTGTACATTTAGGATGAGAAGGGGTATTTCAGACTAGGGCAGGGAACTGACCGAGTGGTGTGCAGGAACTGTGAGAAACGAGTGCATTTATCTCAGATGTGATGAGCTTTAGGTGGAGTTTATTCCTGCTAGTTTTGGTAACACATCAGAATGTGTGAGTGATTTAGAAATAATCGATCTAAGATCACCGAAGACTCCCACTTTATTGGTTTTTATGGTTTTAATTGAAATGTAATTGGGCTGTGAAGACACTCATTTAACAAACTCGTGTCACAGAGAAAAGAAACATCTCTACATGTTTTAGAAAGCGTGTGTGTGTGTGTGTGTGTGTCCTGCTGTACTGTGCATGATCACGCCATGACCTGCCATGACTCACTCCATCTGTTTGCAAGACCACACACACACACACACACACACACACACACACACACACACACGTTTTTTTTAACCCAAATTTCAATCTCGGTAATAAGAGGAAATCAAACTTTGGTTTCTTCTTACATAAATGCTGCAGGTTTTGTTTATACAATGTCCCCACATGGTCACCTCATCCCCCACACAGTCTTCGTATTATTATTATGACGACTTTTACATTTCCTTCTATACAGTGGTGCTTGAAAGTTTGTGAATCATTTAGAATTTTCTACATTTCTGCATAGATATGACCTAAAACATCATCAGATGTTCCCACAAGTCCTAAAAGTAGATAAAGAGAACCCAGTTACACAAATGAGACAAAAATATTATACTTGGTCCATTATTTATTGAGGAAAATGATCCAATATTACATATTAGTGAGTGGCAAAAGTATGTGACCCTCTGCTTTCAGTATCTGGTGTGACCCCCCCTGGAATTTTAGCCCCGATTCCTCCATACAGAACAGCTTTCAGCTCTGGGTTGTTTGTGGTGGGTTTCCCTCACATTAGCTGCTCGCTTCAGGTCCTTCCACAACATTTCCCATTGGATTATGGTCAGGACTTTGGCTTGGCCATTCCAAAACTGAACTTTATTCTTCTGTAACCATTCTTTGGTAGAACGGCTTTTTGGTGCTTAGGGTCGGTGTCTTGCTGCATGACCCACCTTCTCTTGAGATTCAGTTTCATGGACAGATGTCCTGACATTTTCCTTTAGAATTCTCTGATTTATAATTCAGAATTCACATTGTTCCATCAATGATGGCAAGCCGTCCCTGCCCAGATGCAGCAAAACAGGGCCCAAACCATGATACTACCAACCACCATGTTTTCACAGATGGGATAAGGAATGCAGTGTTTTCCCTTCTCCAAACATAACGCTTTTCTTTTAAACCAAAAAGTTCTATTTTGGTCTCATCCGTCCACAAAACATTCTTTCCAATAGCCTTCTGGCTCGTCCACGTGATCTTTAGCAAAACTGCAGACGAGCAACAAATGTTTCTTTTTGGAGAGCAGTGGCTTTCTCCTTGCAAGCCCTGCCATGCTCACCATTGTTGTTCAGTGTTCTTCTGATGGTGGACTCATGAACATTAGCATTAGCCAATGTGAGAGAGGCCTTCAGTAGCATTGGAAGTTACCCTGGGGTCCTTTGTGACCTCACCAACTATTTACACACCTTGCTCTTGGAGTGATCTTTGTTGGACGACCACTCCTGGGGAGGGTAACAATGGTCTTGAATTTCCTCCATTTGTACACAATCTGTCTGACTGTGGTTTGGTGGAGTCCCAACTCTTTAGAGATGGTTTTGTAACCTTTTCCGTCCTAATGAACATCAACAACTCTTTTTTCTGAGCTCCTCAGAAATCTCCTTTGTTCGTACCATGATACACTTCCACAAACATGTGTTGTGAAGAGCAGACTTTGATAGATCCCATGTTCTTTAAATAAAACAGGGTGCCCCCTCACACCTGATTGGCATCCCATTGATTGAAACCACCTGGCTCTAATTTCACCTTCAAACTAACTGCTAATCCTAGAGGTTCACATACTTTTGCCACTCACTAATATGTATATTGGATCATTTCCCTCAATAAATAAATGACCAAGTATAATATTTGTGTCTCATTTGTGTAACTGGGTTCTCTTTATCTACTGTTAGGACTTGTGTGAAAATCTGATGATGTTTTAGGTCATATTTATGCAGAAATATAGAAAATTCTAAAGGGTTCACAAACTTTCAAGCACCACTGTATTGCTGCGGGTCAGCGGTTCTCAAACTATTTCTGTCGCGCCCCCACAATACTCCAACACACTTGCTTCCGAAGTGCATCTTCTTGAATAAACCAATCAGGGTTCAGCACAAAGACATAATCTACTGTAGTTCCGACAAAAAAGAACATCTCTGCTCTGCCCTGCTAGGATATTCCCTGTGAACTTTGCAGAACATTTCAGGTCAAAATAAACCCATGAAAGTGGACTTTTCCCTGATAGTGGACATGCCTTGGGTCAAGTTGTGTCTCTAAAGTGTCTTAGTGACATGTCACGGAGTGTGTGGTTGTGTTTTCTTGTTATTAAAGGAAACGCAACACGTTCTACGCCTATGGCAACGCAACTGTGTTGAGTGAGAAATCCTCTCAGAATGTACGTCATGTGAAACCTTGAGGCAAATGGGCTACAACAAGGAGGCTGTACACTTTATTAGTGTAGTATTCCATATAAAACACTCACTTTTTACACACATTCGTACTTAGAGGAGTGCAATTTGTTTCCACGGCGCTTTAATCAGTCTGAACCTGAATTCATTTAAAGCTTCTGATTTAATCAGAGATTAAGTGATTAAGCTCAAACGCTCGGATTTACCGCTCACTCTTATTTCTTTGAGGCCGTCTGTAGAGCAGCTTTGTCCCTTAGAAAAATCGCTAATAGTAATTATCGTTAGAATGGAATAAGTGCCGGCACTTCGCTCGTCCTTGGCCTTCCTGTTCAACGTTAGAAAACGTTCCGAAAGTTTCTGGACACACTTTCCAACCCTAGAAGGTGTTTGCTTTGGAGCAGAGATTTTCCAGATGTGTGTGCTTGTCTGCAACACAGACTCTCCGAGGGTGTCGGAAACGTTTTTGGAAGGTCATATAATAAAGCAGGATTAAGATTATCAGACACCGGTGAGTTCTTGTCTCCAAGGTGGAAATCTGGCCGGAAATAAAAGGGACGAGTCCAGCCGGTGATCAGGACCGACCTTGTGTTCTGTCGCCGTGACTTTGAGGCCAGCGTGAGCCTCGATCGCAAACCGGCAATCAGCAGAAGTGGACGAGAGTCGTCGCGTTCACGATGGCAATTACAAATTTAATCAAACCTTAATCAAACACGACTGGGATTGGGAGAACAAGAGCCTCATCGTCGGCATCCATCAGGGCCGGGGGCTCAACACGCAGGGCTGTCGAGTGGCTCTGCCGAGATGAATTACGTAACAGTCTTCAAGTTAATTATGAAAGAGGATAAATGGCAATTATTTAATATTCCAGAATTAATTAAACATGCAGAGTAGAGTCTTACGCAATTGTTTGGACAGACCCGAGCAGGAACAGACTAAACAGGACACGGTCTCCCAAAGCGTTCTGTAGGCAGGAGCTTACAACATCGTTATATTACAACAATACTGTAATGTAAAGCAACTAAGGAGGATCTGAGCCCCAGTCCTGACGTGTTTGGATGTCAGACGTTACAGCACTTCACAGAAATGCTATCAATTGAGGAAAACGTGGAAGGGGCACTTGCAGTGCTGTGCAAAAGTCTTAGGCCACCATTTGATTAGATATACCCTCGTTTTAGCAACGCTATAATGAACACACATTATTTCTCAGTCTCTTTATTAGAATACAATCAGAAAATATGTATGCAGATTACAGGCTTCAGTGGTCAGTGTTTAGTGTTTCCTCCCCTTACGCTTGAGCAAAGCAGCATCTGGGAGCTTCTACAGTCTGAAGAAGGTCGATCAGGAATGCCTTTTGGAAGGGTAGCTGGGTGAAAAGGCTAAGATGTGCTAAAGCTCACAAAGATTGGAATGAAGATCAGGAAAAGAGGGTTATGGAGAGAGACGTCTAAGTTTGAAATTTTATATATTGTCTTTATACCATATGCTATAACAACAAATCTAACGGTGGCCTAAGACTTTTGCACAGCACTGTATGTGTCTGTTTTGATGCCGATCTGGAAATGAGGCACTGCTGGGACCTGAACCCTCCGTTTGTGTAGCTTGGAAGAGTTTTTAAATCCGATTGGATCATAGAGGTGCTTGAGGAAAAGCCTGATTCATTTGTTTAAATGACTCAGTGATGATGTGATTTAATTTTAATTTTATAATTATTATTATTATTATTATTAGTAGTAGTAATAATAATAATAATAATAATAATAATAATAGTTTTATTATATTGCTATTATCGTTTTTATTATTCATTTTATTATATTTTAGTATTATTATTATAATGACATTTTTTAATATTATAATTATATATACTATTATTTGAATAAGTTTATTATTATTAATTGTATTGTTTGTTTTTATTACTGCTCCAATGTTGTTATTAAAATAGCATTTATATTATTGTAATTGTTTATTATTATTATTATTATTATTATTATTATTATTTTTTTTATTATTATTATTGTTATTTTAATAATTTTATTATTTACTTTTTAATATTGCCGTATTATCAGTGGTTGTCATTATTATAACATTTTATATTATAATTATGATTATTTTTACTATTATTTAAATTATATTAATTTTATCAGTGTTATTCTAATAACATTTTATAAACAATTCTCCTGTATTTTATAATAATAATAATAATAATAATAAACAATTACAATAATATAAATGCTATTTTAATAACAACATTGAGCAGTAATAAAAACAACAATAAAATTAATAATAATAAACTTATTCAAATAATAGTATATATAATTATAATATTAAAAAATGTCATTATAATAATAATACTAAAATATAATAAAATGAATAATAAAAACGATAATAGCAATATAATAAAATTATTATTATTATTATTATTATTATTATTATTATTATTATTTTATTATAATAACATTTGGTAATTTATCATTAATTATTATTATGATACAGTAAGTTATTATTACTCTGGTGGTTTTTTTTATTACTATTTTTTAAAATACATTTTATTATTATAATAAAATTTGCTAATAACATGATTTATTATTACATGCATTTTTTTATTTTTATTATTACTATTATGATCAATTTTATGATAACATATATAATATAATGATTTATTATTATTATTTTGTTCTACAATATCGATTTTATTGCTATATTTTCTAATAATTTTATTATTTTTATTATTACTCTTATTGTTATCAATGTCATTTCTGTAACAACATTTTACATGATATTATTATTGTTATTATTATAGTAATTATAGTAATTATTATTATTCCACTCCATTGGGACAGTTTCGTGGGCCAAAATCATCTCCTCATGACCAGCATTTGTTGAACTTGTAAAGTTACCTGAACGTCACATCTCACGTCCCATCATCGGAGTGACTCTCCCTCCCAAATCCCCCAAAAGCCTAAATAAACTCGTTGGTGTGGCTCCTGAGATCCAGGTGAACACGGAGAAATCCAGAGCTGTCCGAGTCTGAAGATGATCAGAGGGAGATGCATCCAGGATTAAGAAGGTTCCAGTCTCTAACACAGGACGTTAAGCTCAGTTAGTGAAGGGACTGTGGGACTGTGTGTGTGTGTGTGTGTGTGTGCAATCTGGAGAAGTATGGCGTTATCTGAAAGAAGCCAGGCCTCGAGTGTCTGAAGATCCTCATTTTCTGCTTCATTCCAGGGAGTGATGGCTTTCTGAACACTTCGGCTTCCGTATTAGCTTTAAAGTACAGCACCAGTCAGAGGGTTTTAGGTTTGGTTCTATAGGTGAAGTTACACGTGTTTGCACCGCTCACTTTTCAGACCTGCTTAAAGCAACTTAGGGTCACTGGGAGGTCAGAACGGAACCGGCGGCACAGGGCACAAGTCAGGAACCAAGTCATCTTAATAATCAGATCGTAGTCGTGTACGATCTAGAAATCAGATTAAGAAATCTGGACTAAGAGAGCTGGACTTTACCCAGGTAAGCTCAAGCCTAACACGGTTGCCAGGTCCACTTATTCTGACTGGCCTTTATTTGGGATCTTTTTTTCATTGACTTTGGAGTTTTTTCCTCACAGGATCTGGCAACCCCGGAAATAAACATGCCACGAAATTGAGGCCAATTTGTGGAGACTCTGAAATGCAGTCTGTACTCGAGAAAATGAATAATTTATTAAATATTAAAGTTTGAAGTTTACGTCACGCTTCCTGCGAGATTATTGGTTGGTTGCAAAGTAGAAATCCGATGAGTGATATCCAAAAACCAGAGGTACCTGTCACTTAAAATGTTACTGTACCAAAAAGAAGCCTTATAAATTTATAAACTTCAGCTTTTACTGGAGTATTTTTTTTTTAACAGTAAGAACTTGTGAACTTCTGCCACCTCTGGTTATATGGTTAAATAATATTGCTTTTATTACTGATATTATCAGTTATTATTATTATTATTTAAATGTTATCATTACTGTTATTATTAGTTATTCTAATAACATTTTAACATAATATTCTCATATATGATACTAAATTATTCTCTTGTTTTTTATTATTATTATTATTATGATCAATTTTGGCAAACCAGCCGCTAGATTGCTCAGACAGGGTACTTCTAGTGCCGGTCCCAAGCCCGGATAAATGGTGAGGGTTGCGTCAGGAAGAGCATCCGGTGTAAAACATTTGCCAAATAAAGTATGCGAGTTCATAATAATTTCACCATACCGGATCGGTCGCGGCCCGGGTTAACAACGACCGCCACTGGTACTGGTAGCAAGCAGGGTACCAGCGGAAATTGGACTATTGTTTACCGAAGACGAAAAGGAGGGAAGCGTGTGAGGAGACAGAGAGAAATCAGGAGGGGCCAGAATATAGCCCTGAGGGTAGCAACCCTAAATGTAGGGACGATGGCAGGGAAAGGTAGAGAGCTGGCTGATATGATGCAGAGGAGAAAGGTCGATGTTTTGTGTGTGCAGGAGACAAAGTGGAAGGGTAGCAAGGCTCGATGCATTGGTGCAGGGTTTAAACTGTTCTACCATGGTGTGGATAGGAAGAGAAATGGAGTTGGTGTGGTCCTGAAGGAGGACTATGTAAAGAATGTCGTTGAGGTGAAAAGGGTGTCAGATAGGATAATATGTCTGAAGCTGGAAATTGAGGTAGTAATGGTGAATGTTGTTAGTGGCTATGCACCACAAATTGGCTGTGAACTAGAGGAGAAAGGAGAGATTCTGGGGGAGAGGAATGAAAGCCAACTGTAGTAAGACAGAATACATGTGTGTAAATGAAAGGGAGGCAGGTGGAACAGTCAGGCTACAGGGATCAGTGGTCACAAAGGTCCAGGAGTTTCAGGTACTTGGGATCAACTATCAAGGAAATGGGGAGTGTGGAAAGGAGGTAAAGAAGAGAGTACAGGCAGGATGGAGTGGGTGGAGAAGAGTGTCAGGAGTGCTGTGTGACAAAAGGGTCGCAGCAAAAGTGAAAGGAAAGATTTATAAGAGAGTAGTGAGACCAGCCTTGTTGTATGGCTTAGAGACAGTGGCACTGACAAAGAGACAGGAAGCAGAGTTGGAGGTGGCAGAACTTAAGATGTTGTGGTTCTCTTTAGGAGTGTCTAGGGTGGACAGGATTAGGAATGAGATCATCAGAGGGACAGCACAGGTTGGAAAATTGGGAGACAAAATTCGAGAGGGAAGTTTGAGATGGTTTGGACATGTGCAGAGGAGGGATAGTGGATATATTGGTAGGAGGATGTTGGCGATGGAGCTGCCAGGCAAGAGACGGAGAGGAAGACCAAAGAGGAGTTATTTGGTTGTGGTAAATGAAGATATGCAGGGAGTTGGGGTGAGAGTAGAGGACGTGGAGGACAGGGTGAGGTGGAAACGTTTAAACTCGCTGTGGCGACCCCTGATAAAGGGAGAAGCCGAAAGAAGAAGATTATTATGATCAATTTTATTATAATGACATTTGCTAATAATTTAATTTATTATTATTACAAGTATTTTTTTAGCAGTAAGAACTTGTGAACTTCTGCCGCCTCTGGTTATGTGGTTATAAAACTGGCTCTGACTGAGTGTCAGCCTCTCAGGCTTTTGGAAAGATGCTGTGGCATTATGGGAAATGTAGTTCCAGTAATTCTCAGATATTTGGGATATTTGTCATTTTAATCCCCAGTACTGTGGGTCTGATGATCGTGTTGGAATTGTGTTATTTTATTTACGTAGGTTTTTATCTGCTTGTGCCCCCCCCCCCCCCCCTGCCCCCCCCCCCCCCCCCCCCCCCCCCCCCCCCCCCCCCCCCAAGTCAGGGAAACACTTCGTTAGGGAAACACTTTACAGGAACCTCAAAGATTTTACACAAATGAGCAGCAGAATCAGAATGAGCCCTGTTCAGATTAAGCTCGTGTTGATTGTTTAGATCTGGATCTGTAGTCTCGACGCGTTTCTGAATCCTGTAGCTTCATTTCGGGACCCAAACCCTTCATTATGTGTGACTGCGCTCTTTCTGGGTCCAATATTTCCCTCCCGGTCACATCTGAAAGCCCCCCCGGTGATTTCGGTAGCTGTGTAATACGCTCTGAATTACACCCTGATGTTCCGGATACATTTGGGAATGAAACTATTTGAAATAAATATTCTCGTCTTGTTTTTCTTTCCCCGTCTGCAGTGCACAGGAAGTGAGCCGTGATTGGAATCTGATTGGCTCCAGATTGGATGGAAATGACCGGACTCGTGTCTGAAATGTGTTTGGGGTCGCGTTGGTTTATTCCTCCGCTCCTCCTCTGGACCATCGCTGAGCCACACCTGCATACTGGAGGTACAACATATCTGTGTGTGTGTGTGTGTGTGTGTGTGTGTGTGTGTGTTTGCCCCGACTCTGAGGCTTATCACCATGCGCTATACAGACAAAAGTGTTAGGACGCCTTTGTATTACAGCTACAGGAGCTTTATGGTGTTTGGTTGTAAATCTATAGGCATTAATTTGCATGTGGTGCCCCTTTAAAGCTGTTCCAGTCTTCTGGGAAGGCTATGAGACTTTGGACTGGGACTGTGGGAACCCCAACCCCAGTGAGCTCTTTAGAACGACCCATTCTTTCACTGAAAGGTAGACTGCACGACCTTTAGGTGCTTGATTTTATACACCTGTGGTAACAGGACTGAATGAAACACCCGATCAGATTAAGAGGTGCGTCCCAATACTTTTGTCCATATAGTCTATAAGCTTAGTAACCCTTAAATGAATAAAACTTTATATCCCATTTAATTTTTTTTTTCTGTATTATACTCTAGTGCAAAAGTTTTGAGACATTATAGTAAGCTCTCAGACGCTGAAATTTATTGACACACAAAAAACGGCGCACATCCACTTGATATTTAGCCAGACTTTGCGTATTTTGTGTTTCATTACATTAAGAACTCTTATAAAAGCTGTTTGCTGATTAGTTATAGATCTTTACTTATAGATTTTTTTCCAGTCCACGTTTTCTGGACATGTTTGTAGTGAGAGTTAATGTGGAATTATTCGGATTGGTTTTATTTTTATACTTCGTTTGGAATTTATTTCCGTTCCCCGTGCATTAGCGGTGATTTCAGCGTCCGTACTGCCTTTGATCCGACGCCTATTATTAGTCTCTGGGGAGAAAGTGTTGATGCTGCATTAAGCGCTGAGCCAAAGCTTAAGACCGGCTTCTGAAACTTTGCTTTCAGCTTTAATTATTCATTATACCCAGATAGAAATGTGGGGTTGCTGCACAACTGGGCATGCAGTTCTGTAAATGATTACAGGTGTGCTCTGATTAGACACCTCACTGCCCTATAAAAAGGCTCTCAGAAGCTACTTTTGGGGAGTTTACCTCTTGGTGAGAGAGTGTTACAATGCACTCGAAGACATTTTATCCAGTTGACAGACTTTGAGAGGGGGCATCATCGGTCGAAGCAGGATGGTCGTTAGGTCTGGGCCGTGCCAACCTAGATGTTAGGAGGTGTTGGGGGCAGTGGTGTTATGGACACACACACACACACACACACACACACACACACACACACACACACACAAGGTGAACAGGGTAACTGGATCCTCCTTTCAATAAATGTATCCTTTCACTCTAATGTTGTAATCACTTGTGTATATCGTCATTACATTCATATGTCTTCTTCTTGGTGAGTTAGAATTCGAGACCTATGCGAATAGTGGTGTGTGTGTGTGTGTGTGTGTGTGTGTGTGTGTGTGTGTGTGTGTGTGTGTGTGTTGATTTATTTGTATCTAAATTTCAGAAGCACCTCAAATCCCCCAGGTGTCTCGCTTTAATCTCCACATTAACATCTTCCTGCACGTTCCTCTTTTTTCCGATGCTGAGAGAGAGAGAGAGAGAGAGAGAGAGAGAGAGAGAGAGAGCGCGCAAACAGTCGACTCTCGCAGCCTCAAAGATAAACAGTTGCGTGAGAGCCAGGTAATTACTGCGTAGGTGATTAGCCAATTACGTCGGGCCTTTAAACCGTCAGGCTGAAGGCGCCCGCGGACGAGCTGCGTCCTGATTGGTGGTGAAGTTCCGCCTTTGTTTATTTCCAGTGAACTTTTTTTAAAAAAAGGAAAGGAAAGAGATTAGGACGTGATGAAAGTGCTCGGGTGAGGAATAACACTTTTTAATCCAGTTTCAGCCAGTGTTAAAATTCTCTGAGTGGCAAAAGTATGTGAACCTTTGCTTAAAGGAGGAATTCAGCTTCAGCTCTGGGTTGCCGGTGGGTTTCCTCACATGAACGGCTCGCTTCAGGTCCGGACTTTGACTGGGCCCTTCTAAAACATTACCTTTATCCGTCTTTAACTGTTCTCATGTGCTTAGGGTCGTTCTGTTGCTGCCTGACCCACCTTCTGTTGAGCAGATCAGACGGGTTTATGTGTACTTCGGTAATCAGACTTGTGCAGTAATCAGATTTCAACAACCAGCCCATAAGCTCACAGAAACAGGTTTCATTTTGATGTTTCCTACCATCGGGAAGATGTAGCATATTGAAGTCCTTCATTTCCTCCACCATACAGAGTCTAACCTGCAATTCCTGCTTTGTATCTCATCATCATCTCTAGTTTTCTGTCTGTGTTTCTACGAGTGTTTGTGTAATTCAGTTATAAACTGGTGTGTAATTCCGTTATAGTGTGTCGGTGTGTGTCCTGCTGTTTAGGCTTTATGTTCTTGATGTCCTACTGCTGTAATTCAGGTTGTCGTAAAAAATAGCACCACAGGACGTTTCATAATCAGCGTTTACATTCACAAATCCCAGCAGCGTCGCTACAGAGTTTAAATCATTTGGTTACGTTCATACGGAATATTTTCTTTATCTTATTAACCCCGTGTAACGAGTAACGCAGAGCTTAAGGACATTCTTCATGTGGTTTAACCCAACGATATTTTGGTAAAGAGTGGGCACAGACTTCAGTTGTGTGGTTGAAGCCAAAGATAGTTGGGCAAACTGTGGGCACAGGCTTTGTGTGGTTTAGCCCAACAATATTTGGGTAGATGGTGGGCACGGACTTTATCTCTACTGACAAATAGTGGGCACATAATTGATCTTTGTGGTTTAACCCAACAATATTTGGGCAAGTAGTGGGCACAGACTTTATCTGTATGGTTTAATTAAGCACAATTGGGAAACAGTGGACGCAGACTTTCTTTGGCTTAAACCAACAATATTTGGACAAATAGTGGGCACAAACTTTCTCTGTGTGGTTTAACCCAACCATATTTGGATACATAGTGGGCACAGACTTCATCTTTGTAGTTTAACACAACGGTATCTGTGAAAATAGTGGGCGCAGTCTTTATCTGTGTGGTTAAACCCAACAATATTTGGGCAAATATTGGGCACAGGCTTTATTTGTTTGGTTAAACCCAACAATATTTTATGCAAATAGTGGGCACAGGCTTTATCTGTGTGGTTTAACCCAACGATATTTGGGCAAAAAGTGGGCACAGGCTTTATCTGTGTGGTTTAACCCAACGATATTTGGGCAAAAAGTGGGCACAAACTTTCTCTGTGTGGTTTAACCCAACAATATTTGGATACATAGTGGGCACAGACTTTAATTCTACTGACAAATAGTGGGCGCACAAGTGATCTTTGTGGTTTAACACAACAATATGTGGGCAAATAATGGGCACGGACTTTATCTGTATGGTTTAATGAAACAATATTTGGGAAATAGTGGGCACAGACTTTATCTGTGTGGTTTAACCCAACGATATTTGGGCAAATAGTGGGCACAGACTTTATCTGTGTGGTATGAATAGCAGATACCTAAGAAATATTTGTCACTTGCATTGCTTAAGAACACGCAGATGGTGGATAAAAGCGTACCTAATGACCTTAAACAGAACTCACACCAAGCACTCCCCTGAACATGCCCAGTGTTTAAAGAAGGTTTAGGATTCAGGCGATGTTCCCGTCGTCCTGCTGCGAGCGATGGATCAGTTCTGTAACCGTGACTGTACAGAATAAGATCTGGAGGTGTTAAGAAACAACAACAAAAAAAACGTGTCAGTAATCACACTTTAATGCTTAAGTAGGAATATTGGAGGAGGAGAAGAGCAGCTGTGCCAAAACGAGAATCAGAGCAACCTGATTCAGTCTATGGACAGTATAGACAAAAGTATTGGGACACACCTCTGTAGCTCCATGGCCGAGCAAATATGCAAACCTTACCATGGATGAAGTGGTGTAAAGCAGGCTGCCGCTGGACTCTGGAGCAGTGGAAACGTTCTGTGGAGTGACTGGCAGTCTGATGGACGAGTCTGGGTTGGTGATGCCAGGAGAGCAATCGTACGCTTCTAATTTCGTGGAAACAGTTTGGGGAAGGACCTTTTCTGTTTCAGCAAGGTCCATGAAGGCACGTTTGGCCTCATCGAACATTTGTCATGAACTACAACGGAGACGGTCAGCCAGGTTTAACCCAACAATAGTTGGCACAGGCTTTGTCACTCCCAAAAAAGACAAATCAGACTATAAATAAGCTGGAACGACTAGAGAAGCGTTAGTAATGTATTACAATCTTGCATGAGGTGGTTTTGCCGTTGAGGTGAGCGTCTGATACGGAGCTAAAGCGCCGAGGCTGAGGGATGACGCCTCGCTGCTGACTCGGGTTCACGGACGGGGTGATGAGCGCCTCGGGGGCTTCTTTGTTCCTTTCCAATCTGCTCTGAGTGAAGAGTAAACACATCCGCGTTTTTACCTCGGGTAACAATAACGTTAGATTGGGTTTGTGTTCTGGGAAACAAAAAAAAAACAAACAAATAAGGCACCCAGATAGAAATGTCTGATTGCTGCCAAACTCTGTGTGCACTTCTGTCTCCGGCAGATATGGAAATGAATACTGTAGCATAATATTTTTATATTGGAACTTAATTAAGTATTTTCCTTAAATTTACACTTCCCTATAGTGCTGCCCTATAAAAAGGCTCTCAGGGGCTACTTTTGGGTGATGTACCTCTTGGTGAGAAGACATTTTGTCCAGTTGACAGTTGGTCACCCCAGTAGTGATACGAGGGACACCAACAGCTCAGCGACGTGTGTTACCCCGTACCATCGTTGCATTCATACGTATGAAGCTTCACTCCTCCTTGCTGAGGTATGTTTTTGGCTACGTTTGTATATTTTTCCGAACACGTCCCCACCGCCGTTGCTTTTCACGAAGAGCCGAGTTTTATCTGGTTTCTGTACAGATGAAGGTTTTTATTGCGGCTCCTGTAACCTTCCTCCTAAAACAGCGATTAGCATGCAGCAGCGCCGTGAGGAGACGGGGGGTTAAGTGCACCCTCTGATTCAGCCGTGTTCTTTCAAGCTTTCTCACTCAGCCATCAGATAAAAAAATAGCAATGAGAAGAGGAGGAATGGGATTTAAAGGGCAAAGTCGATTCCTACACTGCACTGATAAACTCGGCGTATAAGAGTTCCAGCACACAGTCAGCTCGAGTCTACGCTTCCGATTCATTGGGGCTGCTCAAGAGTCACTCGGCTAGTTTTACTGATTCCTCGTGTAATTGCTTTGTTTAGAAGATATACTTGCCAGGGTTTGGACCCCTTTTGCCTTCAGAGCTTCTACAATTGTATTCAATTATTATTATTATTATTAATAATAATAATAATAAATTATTCAGTTAAATTTAAAATATTAAGGTTAGAGTTCTACTTTGTTTTTTATTTTCAAAATATATTCTTTAAAATATTCAAACTTTTTTTTCTTATACATATTTTAAAATATTTCTCCGCTAAATATTGTATCTATTATTAACAAATTACAACTTAATTCTCTAAATATTGTTCCATTTGTATTTTTATACTGTTTGAATTGAATATTTTCCTTAAATTTACACTTAAAATTTTTTTGAATTTAAATTCTTTATTTTTGCTAAATATTAGAACCATTATTAAAAATTACAGCTTCATTCTTTATTATTAACAAATCACAACTTAATTCTCTAAATATTATATCTTCATATTTTATATGACAACATAATTAAATATTTTATTTCAAAATTGACAGTTAAATATTTTATTAAGTTTAGTTTACTTTTTTGCTAAATATTAGATTTATTATTAAAATATTACTACTTAATTCTCTAAATATTATACCTTTATATTTTATATTACAACTGAAATATTTTTCTTCAAAATTTACACTTAAATATTATTTTCATTTAAATTGATCTTCCTTTTTCCTTTTTGCAGAACTTTTTATTCTCAATTTTATTCTATTATTTTATATTATTTTATGATAGTTATTTTAATTTAGTTTTTCTACTTTTTTGCTAAATATTACATCTATTAGTAACAAATCACAAGTTAATTCCTCTAAATATTTTACCTTTATATTTTTATATTACAACTGAATTCAATATTTTCCTTCAAAATTTACACTTATATTACACAATCCTCCAAATATTACATCTCATTATTATGTAGATATTAAAGTATTTCTTTTAGTTGCTAACAGAAATATACTAACTTAACCGATATAATAATACTTAAACCAATGTAATCATGTTAACCAATAACTACATTATTATATGTTTTTAAAAAAATGTGCTTTTTATGAAAATATTGTCTTTAAATTTTACAACTTTGAATTAAATATAAAACTTTATGGGGATTTGTTTTTATAATATTACTACTTTATGTAAATAAACCTATAAAAAATAAATATTTTTGTTGTATAGTAATTCAACATTTATCAGAAATGTCATTTGTATTTATACAGGGCAAATTAATAATAATAATAATAATAATAATAATAATAATAATAATGTATATTATTATATATAATTACATTATTAAAATATTTTTAAAACATGATATGATTATTGATTATTTTGAAAAAAGTATCTTGGAATATTACAACTTTATTTGAATGAAATCTTGGGACTTTATTTTGATTAGTTTTTCTAGTATTACTTCTTTATTATGTAAATATTGCTATTTTGTAAAATATAAAAACTTAAAGAAAGAAACCTTGAGTGATTCTGAGCTTCTGACGGCGTTTGTAAGCGTGAGAGGTAAATAAAAAAGCCAAACCAGAATTAACAAACTCTTAACTTTTATTTCACAAGGTGAGGTGAATGTTATGTGGGATACATTTCATTTTCGTCTAACCAGACTTCAACAAGGTAAATTTACACGAGAATCCGATATCTGCTCTAACTTCAGAATGATTGGTGAAAATAAGACGGTAAAAATTCCGATCTGTTCAATAGTAGCTTGATTTTAAAAAGTATCGCGTCTTTGCAAACCCTTGAGGATTCTGCTTTTAGTTTGTACATCATATCACGGATTGATTTATTACTTTTAAATAAAGCCACAAACTATAAGTTACTTCACTTATTCTGCAAGGTGACGGAAATGATACACATTTAGTCTCGGCGTTTGATCCGCTTCTCGGTAATGGACTCGTCTTTATTCGTAAGGTTTCTCTCGTCGATTCGATGTGAATTTACAGAGGCTGGTCATCGATGGGAAATTCACTTACCACGCTTAGCCATAACGTTATCAGTCCTTCATTATCAGCGAGCCGAGAAACAACCCTCCTGCTCCGACCCGTCGCTAAGCTAACAGTCCCGAGCCTTCCCCAGACGCCGCTGCTTCTCCTCGTTGGGATTGGAATGAGCCGAACGATGAGCGTGAGACACACACAGAGAGAGAGAGAGAGAGAGATGAAGGCCGATGTCTGTACGTCCATCTGATTGCTCCGGCGGACTCTCGGCGACCCCGGCTGTTCTTTATTTACACGACCTTAGCGGCGAACGCCACGCTCAGAGCGACGGTCGCCGTGGAGACGGAGGATAACCGTCGTGCCCTGCTGTTCTCAGATTGGTGGGAGTCGACCGAGGCATCCATGTCCGAGTCCAGCATGTTCTGTAGAAGAGGAGAACTCGTTTTAGAATTTCTTCTTCATTCTGCGACTTCATTCCTGCATTTCAGGACATTCCAAAAAAGTTGGGACGGTGGCATTTCAGAGCTAGTAATGAGCCATCTGGAGGAATTCCAGTGCCTAAAGGGTAAGGGCGCACCAGCCTAAGCTGAAGAGGGACAAGTTACATTCACAAATGCCACTTAAAACGTTACTGTGCTAAAAAAGAAGCCCTATGTTATAACCATGGGCGGCGTCGACTTCTCTGGGCTCGGAGGCATCTGGGATGGACCAAACCAAATGCTTTTTGGAATGTACATTGAGAAAGGCCCTTAACTCCCAACTGTTTGGACTGTAGTATTGTATCAGCTGAATACATGCAATAAAGCCGTCTTTATTATGAGCCGACTGTGGTGGCTTAACATTTAAGGTGCTGGACTGGACCAGCAGCTCTGAGGTCACCTCAGGGACTGGAAAAGAGAAACAAATCAGTTCTTGAGAACTTCTGTGGGATAAATGCATGCTTAATCGAGTTTAGACTTTTTATGTGGTGTCCCCTGTGTGGCAGAGTGGTGAGAGAGGGCGTAGGAATTTTCACACGGATCTTAATCTGCAATTGCTTGGACTCTGGACAAATCACTCTGGAGAAAGAGCCACCACTTTTGTAGCACTACTGCTCTTAATATAGCAATAATAATTATTATTATTGATGTACTTTTAATTATACTACTTTCCTGTGACTGGCACATCCTGGACTGGTAGACATGGCATGGCTGTAAAATAAATAAATAAATAAATAAATGAATACTGCTCCAAATCCATTTGATGGTGTGTCTCATTAGCTTAATCCCACGGCGTTTAGAAGTGGATTTCACACTCCAAAGGCTTTTACAAGCAAATTAATTCAGACCAGGCTGCAGCGGCTGCATTTGGGAAAACACTCGGGACTTTAGTGTGTTCCTAAAACTTTGGCTCTGGATGGCGTGACGATCGCGATCTGATCTCGTCTCTGCATGAGGAATAAATCTGCGACGTGACAGAGTTTTATTTTTATCCGGCGTTCCTCTTTCTCTCCAGCTCCCAAATCACTGAGCTCATCAAACGGGCGCGGCTCAAAACCGGCCTGATTTCGATCTTACCTCATCCGCACACTCAAAACTGCTGGAGGGCGAGCATTTGTCTCCTCCGTCCTGTGACGACACACAACGGAATATCACGTGTCAGCTGAGCAGTGCTAAGGCATCCAGGGCTTAGAGCGCCGGGCAGCTACGCAAGAATCTGAAATCCGCGGTAGTTTTCTCACTTGGATGTCTGTCTTTTTTTTTGTGTTTTTTTTGTTTGTTTGTTTTGTTTTATTTTTCTTGAATTATGTTTTCTTAGTTTTCTTTCATTATTTTTTTAGTTGATGTTTTTTTTTTTACTTTATTGCGGTTCTAGTCCGCTTCAATTAATGAATTTTATATTATAGTTAATTATATCATTTATTTTTCTTTTAGTTGTCCTTATTTTCTTAGTTAGTTTTTTATTTTCCTAGTTAGATCATGTCATTTTTAAAATTTTCTCAGTTACCTTCTACTAATGTCCTTTCTTGGTTATTTTAGTATCTTCAATTTTTTTGACATGTCGTCTTATTTTTATTTTCTCATTATATTACCTTTTAATTAATTGTATTTCTATCTTTGATTTCCGTCAATTAATTTTCTTTGAGGTGGTCAGGTAATTATTTTTTTAATTTTGGTAGTTACCCATCATTAATTAATGGTTGTTTTATTTTGTAGTTAATTAACTTATTTATTTTTAACAATTAATATTATTTCCTTCATTACATATCTTCAAGTATTTTTATTTTCTCCTTATATTACCTTTAATTAATTGGATTTCTGTTTTCAATTATTATTAATTAATGTTTTTCGTCTCTTAAATTTTCTCTTTTTTTTGATTCTTAGTTGTCTTGAATTATTTATTCTTAGTTATTCTTAGTAATTTTGTTAGTTTTCTTTAATTAATGCTTTTCATTGTTTCATTGGTAAAAGTAATCTACAATGAAATACTTTTGTTCTTATAGTTGGTTACCCTTATTTCCCTTTTTCCCTTAGTTAGATATTATATTTTGTTTACTTCTTTTTACTTTTGTAAAAGATTTTTAGTTAATTACCATATTTTAAAAAGTTTTTTTAATTTCTTTTATTTTTTTGCTGATTACCCTGTTTAATGTTTTTATTTTTTATTTATTTATTTATTTATTTATTTTTCCTTATTTACTGTCTTTAATTTGTCTGGTTTTTTTTGTTTATTTAGATGTTGGAAAAAAAAAAAAAAAACATTTTTCAGTTAATTGCCTTCTATTAAAATCCATTCTTAGTTACCCTCATTTTTTAAAATGGGTTTCTATTTTATGTACTTTCAGATAATGTTTTCTGAGTTCAGTGTATAACGTGATTTAATTCTTTTTTACTTGGCTATCTCTTTTTTTTATTGTGTAGTCTTTAATTGGTACTCTTTGCTTTCTTACTTGTTAAATGGCCAATTCATTTCAAACCCTTAGAGTGTGGGTTGGAGGGCTTTTTGTGAGGCCCAGGGCTGCTGTTTATCAGCTGACTTTTGGACGATTGAATGCCGATGATGTCACACGGACCTGTAGTATCGAGTACGGCACCATCCCGGCGAGCAACACGGGCCGTTCCCGGGTCACAGCGTAAGCCGCCTCCCCGCACGCCGCCCCAGAGCTGCCGGAGCCTCGGCACGGGCCCAGCCGGCGCACATCTGCTCCGCAGCCCTAAAAATGCTAATGGAGGCTGTTAATGCAGCCGAGCTCAGGACGGCGCAGCTGCTCCGCTTTATTACAATCTGCTGGCCGCCTGGGTGAAGGCGAAGCTGCCGCTCGGTGCGTCTGCATCCCGGCGCCAGCAAACCAAGGTCACTGCGCTAACCGAAACTCTTCAGAAGGTTTTTGGTGGGAATGAGAAAATAAAGCTGTTCCACTGCATCCAAATGAAGAAATCTTCTAGTTTAAAGTCATGTAGCTTTGATTTAAACGGAGTTAAACATAAGACATTTCAGTCTGATTCCAGTGGCAGGGGACTGATGCTTTAATAAAATGAAAAAAAGCAAAATAAAAGTGAGTTACATAATTCATAACCGAAACATTACCCCCTCTTACAGAATAACGTCATCTTCAATGAATATATATTTCTTAATTCATTAGTTAGCTATTTTATTTTTAATGATCAGCAATTTTTTTTAGTTTGAGGTCAGTTTTATTTTCTTAGTTATCTTGAATGAATCATTTTCTTAATTATTGTTTACTGCATTGATTTTCCTGTAATACTGTTTATTTTCTTAGTTTATCTACAATTAAATATTGTTATTCTTGTAGTTAGTTACCTTTATTTAACTAATTAATTCAGTTCTTATTTTTCTTGGTTATTTAAACTTCTTTTTCAGGTATTTTCTATTTAGTTATTTAGAAATCTTCATTTATTGTTTTTATTTTCTTTGTAGATCACCTTTCATTGGATTTCAGATTCTTATGTGCCCCCCCCCCCCCCCCCCCGTGTGTGTGTGTGTGTGTGTGTGTACGTGTGTGTGTACGTGTTTGTGCGTTCGTGTGTATGTGTGATTGTGTGTGTCTTTGTGTGTGTGTGCATGTCTGTTTGTGTGTCTCTGCGTGTCTGTGTTTGTGCATGTTTGTTTGTGTCTGCGTGTGTGTGTGTGTGTGTGTGTGTGTGTGTGTGTGTGTGTGTGTGTGTGTGTGTGTGTGTGTGTGTGTGTGTGTGTGTGTGTGTGTGTGTGTGTGTGTGTGTGTGTGTGTGTGAGAGAGACACAGAGAGACGTACCTTCAGGTTGGCGCAGGTGGAGTACACACAGGCGCTCTCGGCGGGTTTGACCTCATTTCCTCCGTCCGCGTTGGAGCTGACTGCAGGATGGAGGTTCGGTTTTTCGGACGGGACGACGGAGTGGGATTCGGTGAAGGGGAGGAGCCCTGCATCCGCTCCATAACCAAACGCCTGCACGGCATTTCCTGTGTGACCACAGACGCAGAAAGGCTGAGTTTTGTCGTTAAGAGTTTTGCTTTGTTTAGTTTCATCGCTAATTCTGGACGTAGCTACTCACTCAGACACGCGTTCTCTCTGAAATCACGCAGAAAAGCTTCACACTCCGCCTCCTGGTTACTGCTGCCACGGCAACTGCACCACGGCGATATGGTGATGTTGGCGTGATTGGAGTCCACGTAGTTCGGGGTCACGTCCGATCCTGAAATCGTATTTACAGCACTTAGTGCTCCAAATCAGGTCTCTGGTGTGGGAGTCAGAATCCGAGTCGTGTCTCTTAGGTGTAAGTCAGAGTCGAGTCTCTAGCATGGAAGTCTAAGTCGAGTCTCTAGTGAGGAATTCCAGGTCAAATCCGAGTCAAGTCTCTAGGGTGGAAGTCCGAGTTGAGTCTCTAGTGAAGAAGTCTGAGTCAAAATCCGAGTGGAGTTTCAACTCTATAGTGCGGAAGTCCATGTCGAGGCTTGAGTGTCTAACTTGGAAGAGAAGCCAAAATCAAAATCTAGTGTAAAAGTCTGAGTTGAGTCCTGACTCTCTAATGTGGAAATCGGAGTCCAAATCCGAGTCGAGTGTCTAGCATGAATGCCCGAGTTGAGTCTCTAGTGAGGAAGTCTGAGTCGAGTCTTGACTCTCTAATGTGGAAGTCTGACTCAAGTCTCTAGTGTGGAGATCCGAGTCCAATCCGAGCCGAGTCTCTCATGCCGTTTATCTGTGTGGATGCCTGATGACTCACCGATGAGTCCGACGTAGGAGACCAGGCAGCCGTGGTAGTTATCGTCGGGGCAGCTGGTGATGGAGTGCGGAGTCACCTGGCAGTTCATGTGAAAGTCGGCCAGTCTGGATCTGAAGCAAAGAAATAGAAATAAATAAAAACAGAAATAAATAAAGAAAGAAAAGGAAATGTCAGAGTGTGTTTGTGTAAACATGAGCAGGATTAAGATAAATCCTCATCTTCTGGTTCTTCATCTCTCCAGAACATCTGTCCTCAGTATTTATTTTATTTTTATTTATTTTATTTTATGGTGGATGCAGAAGCTGAGCGCTGAGCGCTTTTCCATTTCTCGTTCAGCAGGTCATTTTCTGCTCTGCATGTGGACTTTTATTTCTGATGAAGCTCTGATTAGCTTTGGGGAATAAAAAAAAAACACTGTGGACCAATTATGGCTCGTTTTATGCTGAGCTTAAACTCTACGAAGCTAATTTAGAGTTTCACAAATACAATTCTACAGTGAGGAGCATGAATATAAAACACAGCTACAGAACAAACATTCCGATTAAAATACTAACGCTGGAATCTTTATTATGAGCAGCTGGATAGACATTTTTAAACTTATAAACGCAGTTGTAAACGTATAGTGAAATATTTTGATATTTCAATAATAAAAATTTGTAATATTAAAATGCAAAGTGTGCATTCATTGACAAAGTTTTAATATTTTAAGTGAAAATATTTTAAGACATTTCATGAATTATTGTAAAATGTTTATAATATTAAAAGGTTATAGGTAATTTATAATGAACTAAATATGATCATTATACTCTTCAGATTAATTTTAAAGTTTACTCATAAAATTGATATTAATACTTCATACTAATGTTATTTTTGGTCACAAAATGGGTATATTTACTTAATAGTAATAATTATAATTAAAGTTAATAATAATAATAATTAAAGTTCCAGTATTTAATATTTAAGTCAAATAGCATAATTAAATAACAAAGCCAAAATATTTCAAGAAAGATATTTTTATAACCACATTTCCTAATATGCTAATATTATTATTATTATTATTATTATTATTATTATTATTATATATATATAATAAATCACTCTATTTAAATACATAACATTTAAAGAAAAGAGTTCTTGTATTTACTTACAAAAATACATAAGTATGTATTGTAAACATATGTAATGTATCTATAATAATTAGTTTTAATATTTGGAAGAGTAAAGTTAATTAAAACAAGTGTAATTTTAACAATAAAATGAGAATATTTTATAAGTATAAAAAGTTAAATTCTTAAATATAAAAAAATAAAACTATTTTAAATAGATATATTTAGTGAATTAAGTTGTAATTATTTAATGATAAATATTTGATATTAGTGAAAGAATTTGAATAAAAAAGTTTTTTTAATATATATTTATTTCATTATTTAATTAATTAATTTAATTATAGCGATAATATATTATAGATATATATATCTATATAGATATATATATATATATATATATATAGAGAGAATTTATTTATATTATAGAGATCTCTATATATATATAGATATATCTCTATAGATCTCTCTATATCTTTTATCTAGCTACTAGATATCTATATATCTCTCTATCTCCTTCTATTTCATTTATCTCTCTCTCTCTCTCTCTATCTCTATATATATATATATATATATATATATATATATATATGTATATACATATATATATGTATATATATATATTTTTTTTAATTATTATTTTTAAAGTAAGCTGCTTTATGTACTTTGTCATAGATTTGGAGGATATTTATATTCAAACTAACAATTTAA
Organism: Ancistrus triradiatus; assembly: GCA_025084515.1. Classification (NCBI taxonomy): domain Eukaryota; kingdom Metazoa; phylum Chordata; class Actinopteri; order Siluriformes; family Loricariidae; genus Ancistrus; species Ancistrus triradiatus. Next base: position 559,962 of record JAJAGP010000166.1, read on the forward strand.
CAGATAAATAAATTTAAAGAAAAGTGTTATGATTGTAAAAATTGTAATAATTTCAGAAAAAATTGTTCTTTTATTTTGCAAAAAAAAATTTCTTATTGCTTACATTAAGTACAATAAAATGGCATGTTACGAGAATAGTCACAACTATTTAAAAAACATAAAACTGAGGATATATGTTAATAATACTTTAACTGACCCAATGATGTAGCTATAAAAAAAAAACAAAAAACTAAAGAACAAACATCAGGTCTACAGCAAATAATCCACACTTCTATTAGCAGCTGTGTGTGAGAGAGAGGTCATGTTGAGATGGTGATGGATGATCCTGAGGCGGCGTTTGGCTTTTCAGCACACCATCAGAATGAGGCTCCATTAACCGGGGAGTGAGTGAAAGAGCAGCCGAAGCTCTCTGGATGATTATTCTGCTTTCAGACAGTAGAAGCACTGTGGAAATGCACGGCTATTTCAGTGAAGTGACTGGAAAATATCCAAGTGCTTTAATATGTTCACTGTGTGCGTGTGTGCGTGTGTGTGCGTGTGTGTGTGTCTGGAGGTTTAAGAGCGTTACAATGGTGAGATCAAATATGATCGACAAAAACGCCTGCCTCTAAAAGCTGTAAGTAAAATAAAATGAAATGCATAACATTTTTCCTACTTTTCCTCTAATTCTTTAGAGTTGATTCAGCTGTTTTGCATAATGAGCGATGCTTTGGTTGGAGCAGACGAGACCCAAAAACAAAGCGATGAATTGAAATCCAGAGCAGCTGTTAATACTCAGGAAAGCCTGACCCCCCTCAGAAACTCATGATGGGATCAGTGTGCTCAGTAACTAAACTAAAACCCAAAACTTAAAATTTAACCAAGACTCTTACTCAAGCCTGTAACTGGTCATGGTCGCAAGTAATTGATGCTTATCCTGGAGAACGTGGGGTAAAGGCGTAAGTGTGTCTTAGACGGGACAGCGGGGACTCAAAGGTTTACGCTGACTCACCCAGAGACACGACTCGGACATCACTTCGACTTCAGACTCAAGACTCGACTTGTGCTCACAGGTAGAGACATGGTGGAGACAAACCACAAGTCTCCAGCATGTGCGTCCAAGTCGAGTCTCGAGTCTTTCGCAAGTGAGTCCAAGTTGTCTTTAATCCCTAGTGTGTGAATCCAAGTCCAGTCTTGAGTCTCTAACGCAGGAGGAAGAGTCAGAGTCGAGTTTGAAATCTCCAGCATATGAGTTTGATTCAACTTGTAGGTCTGTAGTATGAGAGTCCAAGTCAAAGCTCGAGCCTCTAGAGTCCAAGTCGAATCTTGAGTTTTTGGTATGCGAGTCCAAGTCAAGTCTTTAGCGTCAAAGTCCAATTCAAGTCGTGAGTCGTTAGCATATGAGTCCAAGTTCAGTCCAAATCAAGTCTCTTGGAAGTCTGAGCCAAATTTCAAGTCTCTATCATAGAAGTCCGAGTCAAGATTGGATTCTCTAGCATACAAGTCTGATTCCAAGTCTTAAGTATGAAGCACGAGGTAGAGTCCAGTATTTGGTCCTTGCTGTTAGAATCCAAGTCGAATATTGAATCCCTGGCATATGAGTATGAGTAGAGTCTGAAGTCTCTAGCATGAGCTGAAGTTGAATGTTGGGTTTCTAGCATAAAAGTTGAACCTTGAGTCAAGACTCTCGTGTGGAGCTCCAGCATATGACGATCGAGTCAAGTTGTAGGTCTGTAGCATGTGAATTGAAGTTCAGTCTTAAGTGTAAGCGTCTGAGTCAAGTATTGAGTCACTGTTGTGGAAGTCCAGGTAAGGTCTCTAGTCCTTTGTGTTAAAGTCCGAGTCAGGTTCCGAGTCTCTGACATGCAAGTCCAAGTCTTAGGTTTCTACCGTGAGAGTTCGAGTTGAATCTTGAGTCGCTAGTGCAGAAGTCCGAGTCAAGTCTCGAGTCTCTGGCGTGAGTTCAAGTCGCATCTCGGGTCCGTGTTGAAATTTGAGTCTTTGGCATGAGAGTCCGAGTTCAGTCTTAAGTCCCTAGTCCAGGTCAAGTCTAGTCTAGAGTCTGTGACTTGGGTCAGGTGTCATAGAGATGCATTCCAGCTGGGTCAGCTGACTTTGGGACTCTGACTGGGACTCCAGAGACTCTCTAAAGACTCGACTCGGACTCGGGAGAAGCAATGTGTGAACTTGTAACCCTGCTGGTCTGACCTATATTTCCTGTATAATTAATAGCCCTCAGTCCAAACGATACGACGTTCCCTCGGATAATCGGACTGAGGCGCCTGATGCAGATGTAGGTTTCGGATTCGGATGGATGTTGTACGTGAGCAGTAGCCTGAGCTCTTCGTAATTACACTGCGCAGATCTTTATTGCTCTTCTAATAAGCTGAGGAAGGGACGCGGCGAGAGCATTAGCATGCGCAAACAACTCGTATAATTACGCCTGATTACAAACCTGGGGACGGTTAATGATTCCACGATCCGTCCTACAATATTAACGCAAACGCTCCGAGCCATCGGGTACGTGTTCGGTCGTAATGAGGTCCGGACTGAGATTAGAAAACGTGACAAGGACTCGAGGAAAACTCGTTTAGTCTGTTATGAAAATGAGAGCGTGATATTTAAACATCCTAATAAACAAATCCCACAGCAGAGGGTCTGAATTACCGAGTTAATTACACGGCTGACCCCGTTACTGTAACGAGAGGTCTCTGTGGGTGGAGAAAGCCTCGACTGTCTAACATCAGTCATAGGATATACTGTTTAATTTGGAGTCCACGCCACAACATTTATCTGACCAATCATCCATCTGTGGGTTTGTCTGTAAAACAATCCCGCCATCCACCTGACTGCCTGCCCGCCAATCAATGGTTCTGTTCATCTGTCTATAAATCAATCCCTACATCCATTTTTCTATCCATCCATCCATTTATAGCCATCCATTTTCTATTCATTCAGCTATCCACTCATGCTTCCATCCATCCATCTGTCCATTTTTCTGTTCATCCCCCTTTTTGTCTCTAAAACCATCCAACCATCCGTTCATCAAATTTTCTGTCCATTTTTCTAGCCATAAACCAACCAGCCATGGAACTGTGGTAGCGGTTAAGGTACTGGACTAGGGACCAGAAGGTCCAGGGTTCAAATCCCAGCTGCCACTGTTGGGTCATTGAACCCTTCACTCACAATTGCTGGGATTGTAAAACTGTATAAGTTGCAAGTTGCTCCATCCATTGTTCTAGCCATCCATTTACCCATAATGTTTCCATCCATCCATCCATTTATCCATTTTTCTATCTTTCCATCCATCCATCCATTTTTGTCTCTAAAACCATCAACCATCCATCCATCACATATTCTGTCCATTTTTCCATCCATCATCCAATCATTTTTGTAGCTATCCATTCATTCATCATTTTTCTATCCATCCATCCGTCCATCTATTTATCCATTTTTCTATCCATCCATCCATACATACATACATAAGTTTTTCTATCAATCCACCCTTCCATCTATAATCCATCCATTAATTTTTTTGTCTCTGTTTGTTTTGTTATTAATTATTTTTGTCTCTAAAATGATCCATCCATCCATCCATCCTGTCCTTCTTTCTTTTTGTCTCTACACCATCCATCAATTTTTCTATCCATATGTCTGTTTGTCCATAAACAGTTCATCCTTCCATTTATCTCCATCCAGCCTGTCTGATTAATCCCAGTATATTTAGATCTTCTTTGCCTCTCTGTCCGTTTATCCATCCACCCATTATATCCGATCTGTAAATAGAATCTGCTCTGCCTCTCTGGAACAGAACCCATATCTCATGTTAAAGCATCTTCTGTTTCGTCTCTTTGTTTGCTTATCTGGCGTTACACAAACACGACTTCTCGGTTTAATCTAAATTACACAACGCTGAAGGTGGAGATCAGATTATTTATTATTTAATGTTTTTACCTGTTTGTCAGTGATTCCCTGTTCATCCACCCACTAATAAACATTAGAGCTGGAATATCTTTTGTCTGTCTCTCGTGTTCTCTCTCTCTCTCTGTCTCTCTGTCTCTCTCTCTCTGTCTCTCTGTCTCTCTCTCTCTCTCTCTCTCTCTCTGTCTCTCTCTCTCTCTCTCTCTCTCTCTCTCTCTCTCTCTCTCTCTCTCGTCTCTCTCCTTTTCTCTCTCTCTCTCTCTCCTCGTCTTCTCTTCGTCTCTTCCTCTTCCCTCACGTCTCGTCCGTTGATACTCCGTCTCCTCTCTCTCAGTTTCTCTCTTCCTTCTCTCTCTCTCTGCTTCTCTGCAGATGGCGTTCGTCGGCTGCATTCGTCTCTGCATCTCGAGCTAAGATCGCGTAATGCTTCTCGCCTTCGGCCGTCCTCTCTCTCTCTCTCTCTCTCTCTCTCTCTCTCTCTCTCTCTCTGTCTCTCTCTCTCTCTGTGCTGGATCTGGAGCTCTTATTTATCCTGTAACTAATGCATTGAATCTCTGCTCATTTATTCTGAATCTATAAATCTATCTGAACTAAAGAGCTTCATCTCTTACATAACTAATGACTTTAATAGATGGTTTTGGCTCTGGGCTCGATTCTTAGCTCTGTTCCTCCTCACTTCACTACCCAGCTAAATTAATGGAGCCACCAAATCGTCCGTCTAGAACTAACCATCTGCCTGTCTGGCGGTCCCATGATTAGGTCCGCTTGCCTGTCTGTCCATAGGTCTACATTTCCATCTCTCTCTTTGTCTTTCTATTTCTAAAAGGGTAAGGGCACAAGCCTAAACTGAAGAGGGGTGATCTCCGCTCCCTCAGACCGCACTGCATCAAGAATCATCATTTATCAATAGCTGCTAGAACCACATGGACAAGGGATTCCTTTACCAAACCTTTATCAAGCTCTACAATACAGAGTTACATTCACAGATACCACTTAAAACGTTACTGTGATAAAAAAAAAAAGCCTTATGTTCCAGAAACCAGGTCCAGAGTCGGTTTCTCTGGGCTCGGAGGCATCTGGGATGGACCATCACCCAGTGGAAGCTAGTGGGGTGATGTCCATCGCAGGGTGGGACGATGCATTGTCTCTCTAATTGGATTACAAGTCCTCGACTTTTTCATCTGATGTAATTCCATTTTTGAATGAGTTATCCCCACAGATGCATTTAATTTTATTTTAATTGCAGGGAAACTAAAGTTTCTTTTTGTTTAAATTATTATCTAAAATAATTAATAACAACAAAAGTACACATTACTTTGAATTGTTATTCTTTAGAAATAAAAAAGATTGCTTTCCCCCGGTTATTTAATATATGGTGAAGCTACTGTAAGATAATTTAATATATATAGATATTATTCTATGAAATTAGGCTTGCTGCTCCAGAACAGAGCAAATCTGCACAAAACAGGAAGACCTTTGATTAGTATTGCAGTGACAGAATAAAAATAAATATAACTGAATATAAGAAATATTGTACAGAGGTGTTGCGCTGATGGAATATTGCATTTTGTTTTTCAATTATAACCCTAACGTTCCTAATATTTTTTTTTAATTGCAAGGGACTAAAGTTTTATTGTTAAAAACTTATACAAGAGCATTTCCATTGTTTACACGAAGTGGTGAGCTCAGTATCATGAATGGAATCGTGAGCAGCAGTGAATCCTTACACCCCTAGTGGCAACGGGGCTTGTGGTCAGACCAGTGACAGGTCCGGTCCTGTCCCGGGTTTGGATCCGTGCCCCGTCCTTACAGATGGGACGAAAATGGACGAAAGCCAATGACTTAGCCTTCATGTGTGCTCTTCTCTTAATAATGAGGCTCTGTCCTCGCAAGATTCATCCATCTGCCCCAAGTTCTGTCTGTGACTGTGTACCGATTAATTTTGGGAGGTTTTGTGTGCGTCACGTCCGGGAGCATGAGCACGAGCGCATCTTTAATTCTCGACATGGTCGGGCAAGGCAACAGGATTAAGCAGGAGAAGATTTGCAGGTTCTAAAGCCGCTGCGTGGCGTCGCCGCACTCCTCCATAATCCCCCCGATGTGATGAGAATACGATACGACAGCAGTTTATCTGTCACAAAAAAAACAGGTCCCCCCGCCGCGCCTCGACCCCCAGCTTTTGAACCCGGCCCGCTTTCAGAAGGCTCGGTACAGCCTGACTCTACCTAATTTCCCCCGAAAACACAGATTCACGTCACCTGGAATAAATCAAAGCCCAGGACTCGCTGCTCTCCAGGCTTTAGCATCTGAGTGTGTGTGTGTGTGTGTGTGTGTGTGTGTGTGTGTGTGTGTGTGTGTGTGTGTGTGTGTGTCGAGTTGATCAAAAACACGGCTCTGTATCGCAGACAAAACACGTGTTCGGATGAAACATCAAAAACACGACACAAAGACATGGAAACCTGCTGCTTTAAAAGGTTCTGCTGTCTGGAAAAACCAAGTTTCAGCCGCTCGTTAAGGCAAACATAATCAGCCAATCACACGGCAGAAACTCGATAGGTTTAGGCATGGAGACACGATCAAGACGAGCTGCTGAAGTTCAAAGACGAAAGAAATGATTTCAGTGTCTTTAAACGTGTCTGGCACACAGCACCACCTCTAGGGCTTACAGAGAAGTAAAAAATGGAAAGAGAAAGTATCCAGTGAGGGCAGTTCTCTGGGTGAAAATGCCACATTGATGCCAGACTGGTCCGAGCTGACAGAAAGGGAACAGTAACTCGAGGTAACCTTGAAGCAGATGGGCAACAACAGCACAAGACCACACCGAGAAGACAACAGGCAGCTGAGTGTACAGTTCACACGGGCTCATCAAACTGGACAATAGAAGGTTGACTGGCCTGATTTCTGCTCTGACGTTCGGGTCAGAATTTGGTGTAGACAACGTGAAAGCCTGGTGCTGTAATACAGGGCTGGGCGATGTGGAAAGAAAATCTCATCACGATATTTTTTCATATCAGTCGATAACGATATATAATCACAATATTAATAAAATCACAAGATTAAAGGTTTCTTTTCACTCCTGTGTGAGATGTGAAGATATCGTAAGGTTAATTTTAGTGTAAATATTGTTTATATTCTGTCAGACGTTGAACGTTAAAATATATCCATTTTCTGTCCAGCCATCCGTCCAGCCATCCATCCATCCATTTTTCTTTCCATCCATCCATACATTTTTCCCTCTATCCATTTTTCTCTCCCTCCATCCATCCATCCATCCATCTATCCATCCATTTTTCCCTCCATCCATCCATCCATCCATCCATCCATCCATTTTTCTTTCCATCCATCCATCCATTTTTCCCTCTATCCATTTTTCTCTCCATCCATCCATCAATTTTTCCCTCCATTCATCAATTTTTCCCTCCATCCATCCATTTTTCCCTCCATCCATCCATCCATCCATCTTTCCCTCCCTCCATCCATCCATCCATCCATCCATCCATTTTCCCCTCCATCCATTTTTCTCTCCCTCATACATCCATTTTTCCCTCCATACATCCATCCATTTTTCTCTCCCTCCATCCATTTTTCTCTCCCTCCATCCATCCATTTTCCCTCCATCCATCCATTTTTCTCTCCATCCATCCATCCATCTTTTCCTCCCTCCATCCATCCATTTTCCCCTCCATCCATTTTTCTCTCCCTCATACATCCATTTTTCCCTCCATCCATCCATTTTTCTGTCCATCCATCCATCCATCCATTTTCCCCTCCATCCATTTTTCTCTCCATCCATCCATCCATTTTTCTCTCCATCCATCCATTTTTCTCTCCATCCATCTATCTGTCTATTCCGACTAGCACAAGAGTTCCGTTTTACTCCTGAGTGAGACGTGTGATGTCACACAGTTAACTTTGGTTGAAACATTGTTTATATTCTGTCTGAAGTTATATAACTGTATATCAATTAAATAAAATAGGTCATATATAATAAAGTGCTCATTCTCTGTTCTGACCAGTGAAAAGCTTAAAGGTTTACATGAAAGTGCACACGGAAAATGGATGACTAAATTGTTTGGTCAATTCCAAACGAGATGGGCGATGTTGTAAAAAAGATCATATCACAATATTTAAAGGCTTTTTCACAATACATTCGATCGCACACACAGTGCACAAAAACTACTAATCAGCTATTGTCAGATACGACAATCTGCTCAGAAAAGAGTATCGTCTATCACGGTACGATAAAATATCGTCCTACCGCCCAGCCCTAATGTAATGGTGTGGGGGTAATTTCTTAGTTTTTTCCTTTTGGGCCGCTTCATACTAACTGAGCAATACTCTAGCTGAGTATTGTTGCTGGCCCTGTGCACCATCTGCAGCATTCATGTGAACTCAAACGCTGTCCACAGTCAGCAGGTCTCAGTCCTGTACTGCGTCCAAGCTTTGGGATGTCTTGGAACGGGAGATAAACATCAAGAACCCAATGCCAGTAGGGACCGAAACCTCAGAGGAGCGCTTCGGAGCGGCAGTACCGAGCGGTTTCTGCTCGCTGTTAGACAGGCGGCTGTGGAGTTTATCCTTGTCTGCGAGATGGGAAGCTTCATTAAAAACCAAATTTCCTCCTCCGGTCTGGCGATTAGCTGCTGTGAAGGTCAGAACTCCGGGGCAGAGGATGCTTCGTTCTTGTCTAAAATCCCTTTTAATAATAAAAGGCTGGATGTTTGGTACGGAACGGTGAGTGACGGGAGGAACGGCCTCGCCCTGTCACAGAGCCGATTGATTTTTCTATTAGCTGACTGGATCCGGCTAATTACCAGTCTCCACTCAATTTAACAGCTTTTCTTAGTCTCTAATAGCCTGAGAGGATTATGGGATGTGGAACGATATCAATCAGAGACTTCAGCCGCAGGAGCTCCTAAACTTTACCAGAACTTTACCTGAACACGTGCGTACCCGTACGGGGGGTATCAGAACATGATGGTGCCAGGTACTATACCCGTACGAAGGGGTACATCAGAACATGATGGTGCCAGGTACTATACCCGTACAGGGGGGGTATCAGAAAATGGTGCCAGGTACTGTACCCATACGGGGGGTGGGGTGTATCAGAACATGATGGTGCCAGTTACTATACCTGTACGAAGGGGTACATCGGAACATGATGGTGCCAGTTACTCTAACATCAGAACATAACGGTGCCAGTTACTGTAACATCAGAACATAACGGTACCAGTTACTGTAACATAACGGTGCCAGTTACTGTAACATAACGGTGCCAGTTACTCTAACATCAGAACATAACGGTGCCAGTTACTGTAACATAACGGTGCCAGTTACTGTAACATAACAGTACTAGTTACTGTAACATAACGGTGCCAGTTACTCTAACATCAGAACATAACGGTGCCAGTTACTGTAACATAACGGTGCCAGTTACTCTAACATCAGAACATAACGGTGCCAGTTACTCTAACATAACAGTGCCAGTTACTCTAACATCAGAACATAACGGTGCCAGTTACTGTAACATAACGGTACTAGTTACTGTAACATAACGGTGCCAGTTACTCTAACATCAGAACATAACGGTGCCAGTTACTCTAACATCAAACATAGCGGGGGGCCCCTTCTCTAACATCATAACATAAAGGTGCCAGTTACTGTAACATAACATACTGTAACTAGTTACTGTAATAACGTGCCATTACTCTAACAATCAGAACAAACGGTGCCATGTTTACTGAACATACAACGGTGCCAGTTACTCTAACATCAAACATAACGGTGCCAGTTACTGTAACATAAACGGTGCCATTTACTGTACCATAACAGTACTAGTTACTGTAACATAACGGTGCCAGTTACTCTAACATCAGAACATAACGGTGCCAGTTACTGTAACATAACAGTGCCAGTTACTCTAACATCAGAACATAACGGTGCCAGTTACTGTAACATAACGGTACTAGTTACTGTAACATAACGGTGCCATTTACTCTAACATCAGAACATAACGGTGCCAGTTACTCTAACATCAGAACATAGCGGTGCCAGTTACTGTAACTGAATGGTGCCCGTACCTGCAGAGCGGGTCTGAGCGGCAGGTCCTCCGCAGCTCCAGACAGTTGGGTTTTAGCTTCTCCTCGAACGAGCAGGCGGGTACGATGGTTTGGCGCCGTCTCTCGGCGCACGCTTTATCCCTGCACGAGCAGAACAGCAGCGGGTAGCTCAGGTCGCTCTGCACGCGCTCGAAGAACTGGCGCAGCGCCCTGTGGCACCGTTTTCGGCTGCAGGGCTCGGGCGAGGGGGCGATGTGGCTGCAGGCCGTGATGTAGGCCGAGCGCTGCCTCTTACACATGGCATTCAGGTTACACGCCTTCGCCGCGTCCAGACACGGGTTACAGGAGTCCAGCGAGTCCGGGCACACGGTGCCTTTAGAGGACGCAGAGTCCATGGCTGTGGGGCAGACAGACAGACGGGCATCTCGTCAGAGGTTATCCGTTAACTCACCCAAATGTCGGCTCATGCCAACGTCGGGGCAGCCCGGTCGTACCCGGGTCATGAGGTGGACTTCACAAAGGGAGACGCACAGGTCTAACACACAACAATCGCTTAAAGCATTTTTCCTACTGATTTTTTTTTTGCCTTCGTTGTTTTCCTTCTTTCTTTGCTTTTTCTACTTTGAAACCAGATTTGTTTCTTTTTTAACTTTCATTTTCTGTCTTCTTTGTATTTATTTTGCTCTTATTTTGTCTTTCTTTCCGTTCTTTTTTTTATTTCTGTTTACTGCATTTCTTTTGCCGCGCCATAGCTTCTTTTTCTTAATGTTTGTCTTAAGTAAAAAAAAAGATTCCATTTTCTGTTGTTTGTTGGTTGCTTTTATGCTTCATTCACACCGCTCTCTAATCTCTGTATTTAGTTTTTTTCGTCTTTACCTCTTTTTCAATGTATTATTTAAACGTTTTCTATTTTTCTTTGCTCGCTCTTTTAAAACATTCTTGTTGTTCATCTTTTTTCCTCATGTCATTCTGATTCACTCCTTTTAAAAGTTTCTTGTATTTCTTGGATTTTTTTCCTTTGTTCCTTTCTCTGCTTTTCTGAGTTTTGTTTCTCTTTTTATTTACAACCTATTTATTTATGATTCTCTTCTTATTTTCTGTTTTTTTTTCTTTTTCAATTTAAAAATGTTTCCCCCAAGTACAAAAATTCTTTTTTTTTTTTACTTATAAAGCCATTTTATGCCTGAACTTCCAGTTCATCTTTCATATTTTTCTTTAAGTTTTCTTTAATTTGTTCAATTTCAATATACAGTATACAGTTTTGTTTCCTTCTTTTTTATTGATTCATAGATATTTTATTGTTTATTAAGATCAGTTTTTAATGTTTTTTTTTTATTCTCTTTATTGGTTTTTTATGGATTTGATTTTCTACATTCCATCCTTTCTATGGTTTTTTTTGTTTGTTTATTTGTTTGTTTTTTTGCAGTTTTAATGCAAAGTGTTATTCTGTAACTGTATTTCTTTTATTTTTCAGTTTCTATCTTCAGCTGTTTTTTATTTCCATTTAAGTTTCTATCTCTGGTTTTTCTGTTCTGTTTTTGCTTCAGGACTCTTACAGTTCCTTTTATTGTATTCCTGTTTCTTCCTGTTAGTTTATCTTTCCTCGTTTGTTTCTGTTGCTCTTACTTTTGGTACTTGTGCCTTTTTGTTCTGTTTATATTCTTATTTTTAGTTTTTATTCTCTCGTATCTCTGCATTTGTTATTAGTTTGTATTGTTTTTGGTTTCCTGCGTTTCTTTGTTTATTCCCCTCATTTTCTCTCCATGTTCTGGTGGATCTTTATTTTTGACTTTGTTTGATACAGAAGCCTGTCGGTTCATTAACGCCACAGCTCGTTATCGCCTCTCTAATCTTTCTCTTTTTTGTTGTTGTTTTCTTTTTGTTCCCTCGATGTTTTATTTAAACTCAGAGAATCAAATGAGGCTTCAAACCAGACTTGTTTAATAAGGCACAAACTTTAGCAAACCCCCGTGTGTGGAAGGTGGTGCTTCTCGTTTCCCCCCTAGATCCTGAACCATCACGGGTTTCTTCTCTGAGGAAAAAAAATCAACATCCAACCTAAAATCCTCCACAGAAACAGGTTATCATTAAACACAAGTAAAAATGACTGAGTTTACAAACAATTGATTTTATTTATTTATTATTTCATTCTGTTACCTTTACACTCAAAAAACAACAACAAAGCACCCAGATAGAAATGTGCGATTTCTGCAAACTGCAGATGTGTAAATAATTACAGGTGTGGTCTGATTAGACACCGGATCCCACCACTAGTGTCCACAAGTGTCCCTCGTATCACCACTGGCGGTGACCCACTGTCTTACGCGACGGCTCCCCAGATCGTCCTGTCGCTCCACAGCAGAAGCAGGACTGAAGTGTCACCACGAGGCCTCTGTACTCGAACCCGACCATCATCGGATCCCAAACAGAACCTGGATTCATCAGTAAAGACGATACGGTTCCACCCGTGGCATCCAGGTGCCCCGTTCATGACTCCACTGCAAACGAAGGCGATGGTGCTCGGCTGTCAGTGGCGGGACACGTAATGGGCGCCGTGACAACAAAGATTTCTGCTAAGCCCCTGGCAATGGTCCGGACAGAGACAGGGCTGTGTAGTGAAGGCGCCCCCTGTGTCTGGATGGTGGATAACCAAACTGTGGGACATTAGAAGTGTCTGTACTGGGGCTCTCTTTCTTTCTTTCTTTCTTTCTGTCTTTCTTTCTTTCTTTCTTTCTTTCTTTCTTTCTTTCTTTCTTTCTCAGTAGTCTCTTCAGCCTTTATTTTGTTTCTCAGTATTCTTTCTTTTTATCTTCTTGTTAGTATTTGTTAGTTTTCCTCAGTATTCAGTTTAGTCTTTCTTTCTTTCTTTCTTTCTTTCCTTTTCTCAGTATTCTCTTGGGTGTAGTGACACTGCCCCCGGTGCCTGGGTGGTGCGTACCATATCCCACTTCATACCGCCCATCATTCAGACGTCCTGAGGGGAGGCGACCGAGTGAGGGTGACTCATAAGGAGGGGCCCGGGGTCACAGTGGAGTGAATGAGAGTCCCGGAGCTGCAGGGGATCCTCCCCCCTCCCTCACTCACCTGAGCCGGGGCGAGAGCACAGACATGGAAAATAACTGCGCTCTGATGGAACCGAATGAAGCCTCCTTCTGTCCCGTCGTATGAGGAAGCCATTTCCTTTTTCCATTTTCCTATGCGCCGTGTCACATTTCTCATTATTTACACACGACGGAGAATAGCGCGCACACACACACACACCCCTGAACACACACCGTGCAAACACACACGGCGTGATAACCGAAGCTAATGTGTGTGCTTAAAATGCACTTTAAAACTCCGCATTCTACAAGTAGAAGTGTGTCTGATGTACCGCATGTAATGATAGAAAAGAAATGCTAACGCCAAAGGAGGACAATTCAAAAGAAGCAAACAAAACAACCAGAAATAAGCAAAGCAAGAAAAGTGTACAAGAAAAGGGAGGGAGGTGGGAATTAAAAATGAAAAAAGGTGTCAAATAAAGAAGGAAAACAGAAAGAAAGTCATAAGAAAGAAATGCCCTACAATAAAAAGTGATTTTATTCAGAAAAATAACCTGATATGAAAAAGAGACACACAAATAAAAACCCAGTAATGAAAGAATTAAAGTAACAGCAAGAAAAACTGAATTGAGGAAAAAAAGGAAAATAGAAATAAATAAAATACAGCTGTTTTTATAATACTTTTCTAATAAATTATAAGTATTACAATATAAATATATTTCTTACTTTTTGTAATATATTTCCAATAAAAATAGAAGACAAGAACAGAGAGGGGGAAAGTAAACAAGAAGAAGAGTAAGAGGAGATAAATGAATAATACATAAAACAGAAAAAGACAGAGGAATCAGCAAAGAATATGGACAAAGAAAAACTACAAAAAATGGAAAAAAAAATAGAAATTTGCAGCAGAGATGAAAAAGAACAGGAATATAGAATTTAACTAATTTAAGAATGTCTTTCTTTCTTTCTTTTTCTTTCTTTCTCAGTATTTTCATTCTTTTTTAGCCTTTCTTTATTTCTTTCTTTCTTTTGCTGTGTTTTCTTTAGCCTTTCTTTTTTCTTTATTTCTTTTTAAGCCTTTCTGTTTTTCTTTCTTTTGCTCAGTGTTAAACAGCATGGACTGCTGCACTGGCTATGGCACGCCGATGGACGAGCCGAGCGAAGCTGAAGGAAGCCTCTCCCTGACCGATGGACAAATGACTCCTGGCTGAGTCACACGGCATCGGCTCAGGGCTTATTTTTGAGAAGCTAATGCACCTAAGAGGTGGAAAGGAAGAAGGAATCGGCCTCACCTGAAGTGATGGAAGCCAGACGGAACTCATCGGAGAAGTGCAGCGGCTCGTAGGGCGACGGCTCGTACAGCTCTTCTCCTGCAAAGCAAACGGGCCACGTCAGAGCCGAACCAAAAAGAGACAGGGAGACAGGCACAGCAGAAAGAAGTGCAGCCGGGGTCTGTTATCACCGACTGTACGGCACCAATGAGGACAATCTGTGTGTTACCGAAAATAGTTAGCCTTATCATAAACTACAACACAGAAAATAAAGATCATCGACTCTCACAAAGCACAAGAAGCATTAAAAAGAACTTAAAAAGAGCATTCATGGCTTGCTTTCTTTCTTTTTTTCTTTCTTTCTATTTTCTTTTTGTCTTTATTTATGTCTTTCTTTGTTTCTTTCTGTCTATTGTTTTTTCTTCTTTCTTTCATTTTGTCTTTCTTTGGTTTTCTTTGTATATTTGTTTCTCAGTATTCTCTTTTTTCTTTCTTTCTTAGTATTCTCATTAGCCTCTTTTTGTTTTTGTCTTTCTTTATTTTTTCTCTTTCTTTCATTTTCTTTTTCTTTCTTTCTTTTTGCCTGTCTTTCATTCTTTATTTTTGTGTGTTTCTTTCTATTGTTTTTTCTTTCTTTTTTTCTTTCATTCTCAGTATTCCCTTTAGTCTTTTTTCTTTCTTTCTATCCATCATTATTTCTTTTTATTGTTTTCTGCTATTTTTTTATTTTTGTCCTTGTCGTTTTTTCTTAAGCATTGATGGCTTTCTTTCTTTCTTTCTTAGTATTATCTTTAGTCTTTCTTTCTTTTTGTCTCTCTTCTTTTTTCTTTCTTTAGATTATCTAAATTTGAATCACTAATCGAGGAACGTAAATTATAACAGGATCTTTTTTTTTTCTTTCTTTCACAGTATTCTCTTAAGTATTTCTTCTTTTCCTTCTTTCATTCATTGATTAATTTTTTTTCGTTCTTTCTTTCTTTCCTTCTTTTTTTCTTTCTTTCTTTCTTTCCTTCTGTCCTTCTTCCTTTCTTTAGCTTCACCTTACGAACTCCGAGTCACTAATGGAGGAATGTAAATGATAACAGGATCCTGAGCTGTGGTTCTAGCTCCGGGATCTCCCTCTGATTTGCTCCTGTTGGTAGAACAGTGGATCTTAAACAATTAGTTTTATCAAAAATAATCAAAGGTGGAACAACAACGTGTAGAAAATCATCAAAAAGATCATCGACTCTCACAGACGGGCTCAGAGGTTCATCTCCAGCCTCCAGAACCCACCTAATCCCTCCACAGATGGACCGTCCTGTAGAGGGAGCGCACGGGGAAAGGAACATGGGGCATCGATTAAGAGACGGGACCATGTGACCTTTGGCAAATACACCGGAGACACAGGGGGAGCTCAGTGACTTTCAACAGGGACCTGCTAGAGGACGGGAGTTTCAAAAACGTCTGGTTTATTTCTGGTTAATTATGAGTCAAAAACTCTTAGGAGCAAAAACCAGCCCAGAGTGGAACCACCAAGTGTAGGATCAATGCTTATCCAGACTTAACCGATCCCAATCCTGCAAAGGTCTATCCAACAAATAACGTTAACCCTCTTTCTATGTTTCTCTTTATTATTCTTTCTTTCCTTTTTTTAGTATTCATGGCTTTCTTTCTTTCTTTTTGTCTTTCTTTCTATCCATCTTTCTTTATTTAGCATTCGTGGCTTTCTTTCTTCTTTATTTCTCAGTATTCAGTTTAGTCTTTCTTTTTCTCAGTATTCTCTTGGGTGTAGTGATGGTGCCCGCTGTGCCTGGATGGTGCGTACCCTAACCCTGGGGTTTTTGGGGTGTTTTGTTTGGGGGGTGTTTTGAGGTTGGCCCTGCCACTGGAAGCATCTGCAATTTATTCTGGTTTCTTTTTGTCTTTCTTTCTTTCTTTCTTTAATCCTTTCTTTCTCAGTATTCTGTTTAGCATTTCTTTCTTTCTTTGTTTATTTGTTTCACTCTTTCTTTCTTTTGAGAAAGAGAAGGAAAAAAGAAAAAAGAAAATTCTTTCTATTGTTTTTCTTCTTTCTATCATTCATTCTTTTTTTCTTTTTGTTATTCCTTGTTTCTTTCTTTATTCTTTCTTTTTGTTTTTCTCCGTAATCTCGTTTGCCTTTCTTTCTTTCATTCTTTAGTTCTTTCTTTTTATCTTTCTTTCTTTAGCATTCATAGCTTTGTTTGTTTTTCTTTCTTTCTTTCTTTCTTTTTTTCTCAGTATTCTCTTTCTTTCTTTCGTTGTTTCTTTCGTTCGTTCTTTCTTTCACTCGACCCCGTCCTGCTCCACAATCCAGTGGATGGTTGGGTGTCTCTATACTTTTGGCTGTATAATCCTGAGGCGTGCTCTGAGTAGAAGAGCCGTGGTTGATGTGAGGCCTGAGGGAGTGTACAGATGTGTTATTGTGTTAAATGAGGTGGTAAATCCGGGTTCCCGTGTGTATTCGTTGGTGCAGGTACACACACACACACACACACACACACACACACACACACACACACACGTGTCGCCTCTCAGCAGCTCCATGTGTAAAATGATTTGGACATCGTCCTTGCCGTTGACTTTGTGTGTTATTCTATTAAGAGGCGCTGGCGTCTGGGGACGGCTAAAGGTTGGCCAGATGGAGAGACCCCGAGTGAAGCTGGAATTAGCTCCGGCTCTGGGACCGGCTCTTCGGCGTCCTCACATCTGTCATCTCACCTTTAAACTGCCGCACCGCCAGCAACTGAAAAACAAAATATTCCTACAGGCGCAGGAGGACACTCGGAGATCATCACCTGATCGGCCTCCCCTCCCTCAGATCCTAGCCAACTTTCTGCATGCGACACAAGACCCCGTCTGAAGGCATCGCCAGGACTCCAAACACAGTAAATCCGTACATTTCCTTTCACTTGCATTTCATGGCAGACAGAATGAACCCGAGATGGTTCATGGTTTTTCTGCTCGACTTCATTTCATTTGTTAAACATCCATTCCTGCATTTCAGGCCTGCAGCACGTTCCAAACAGAGTTGGGACGGGGCAATTTAGGGCCAGTAATGAGAGTAAACAAAAACGAAATAATGATGTGACTTCAAACAGGAGATTATAATCATGATTTGGCACAAAAGCAGCATCCAGGAAAGCCTGAAAGATGATCAGAGGATCTCCAGTTTATCACCAAATGTGTGAGCAATCGTTATGAGGTACGTCCATTAATTTTTCCAGAATGGGACAAAATAACACCTGAAACACTAAGTCACTTGGTATCCTGCGTGCCAAATCGATGTTGGCACCGAGTGTTGTGAGAAGGAACAGAAACGTCACAAAGTGGTAAATGCCTTACCATCCCAACTGTTTCTGGAATGTGCTGCAGGCCCACACTGCAGGAATGGATGCTTATCAGCAAATGAAATGAAGTCGACCAAAAAAACGCGCAAACCATCTCGGGTTCGTACCATCTGCCATGGAACTGGTCAAAGGAGATGTGAGACATCTGGGTTTTCAGATTGTGGCCTCTAAATGTTCGGTCAGTCTGTAGAAAGCCTAAGTTACGTTAATAATGCTTAATTCAGTTTGTTCTGTTGAGCTTTGCCAGTCATGCCACCCCTCAAAATACTGGCATTACGGATTGGGACGCGGGCATTTGGTTATCTCACAGGAGAAACTGGTCTTTCTGTTTCATTTCTGCAGAGCTACAGATTTCCCTCCAGTTGTGGAGTCTGGGATGAGGGATGCTATTAGACGGCACTGCAGTGCATCATGGGATATGTAGTCCTAACAGAGTAAGTACAATCTTGTTGTGTTTAAAGGTTTGTAAGCTGAACGTTTGACTCAGGATCCCCATCCCCTCGCACTCCGACCCGCTAGGATTTAAATTAAATATTTGATTTTCTCTTCGGTTTGTATTTCAGACGGAGGTCTGTCTGACAGCTTTGCGGTTCTTTTATACCCTCTAAATTTTAACATCCACCCTTTATGATTCAAGAGAGGAGCTTTTAGGGAAGGCAGCATTACTGAGCGCATTAATAATGAAATATGACCCATAAATCCCAGCCATCGCTCCCATCAGGCTTATGAACCGACTGAATCGAAAATAAAACCTGCTGACGGATGAAGCGTTTGATTTGTAGAGTCTCGTACCGATCTGAGATCGCGGCTTTTTATCATCCTTCACGTCGCTGCGTGCTGCTCTGTCTCCAAACGCACAACGTACAGTACCGAGCAAAAGTATTAGGCCATTTTTACATCAGATATACCCTAGCACACCATAGAAACCGCCTAGCAACAGCGTACCACCTGGGATAGCATAGCAACCGCCTAGCAACAGCATAGCAACACCATACCAACCACCTGGGATACCATAGCAACTGCCTAGCAACACCATAGCAACAGCATAGCAACCGCCTAGCAACAGCATAGCAACACCATACCAACCACCTGGGACACAATAGCAACCACCTAGCAACACATTACCTGGGACACCATAGCAATGACCAATAACACCATAGCAACCACCTACCAAAACCATAGCAACGAGTTGGCACACCATAGCAACCACCTAGCAACACCATATCAACTGCTTAGCAACACCATAGCAACGAGCTGAGACATCATAGCAACCACCTGGGATACCACCTAGCAACAGTCAAGTCAAAGTCAGATTTATTTCTATGGCAGTTTTTACAGCGGAGCATTGTATCAAAGTAGCTTTACAATTTTAGGTTACCTCCTAAATTAAAAGACCAATCCCAAATTGAGCAAGCCTAGGGCAACGGTGGAAAGGAAAATCCCTAAACGTTATGAGGAACAAACCTTGGGAGGACCAAGACTCAAAAAGGGACTCATCCTCTTTGGGTGGCTTAGCAATACCACAGCAACATCATAGCAATGATGGGAGGCACCATAGCAACCACCTGGAAAATGACAGTGACCTAGCAACACCTTAGCAACCACATAGCAACACCAAAGCCCCCACCTACCAAAACTGTTGCAGGTTACTGACCCTGTAGCAATAGCAGCATATATCCACTTTAGCTGTACAGCTATTCTTCAGGAAGTGCACTTTTCTAGTTTTTAAAGTGTAGTTGTTTATTTGTGTACCCTGATCCTCCCCCCCCCCCCTCTCTCTCTCTCTCTCTCTCTCTCTCTCTCTCTCTCTCTCTCCAATACTCATGCACGTCGTTAGGCTTTTTTTTTGAGTCAATTCATTTCTTTTGGGCTTGTTTCCATAGACCTGATTGCGTGTTTCTCTCGTTCTCTCGCTGATTACATTTTGGCGCGTTGTTCTGGGGGACCGTGGGGACGGGCGCTGAGCTGGAAGGAGGCACCGTGCCCTCGCTTAAGTGCCCCATTATTTCACAGAGCCGTCTTTGCGCTCCTGTTTTAATTACCTCTGACAATGAAGTCGGCGTTCTTTCTAATTAACCTCGTCTCAGCACAACACTCACCGCTCATTTACCTCTCGTAAGTCAGAAATCCTCAGCGCCTCGGCCCTTTAACCCCGCTGTAGTGTGCACTACTTAGCGTTTACACTCAGTTATATAAAAAAAGCCTACAGGAATAAAATCCCACGATGCACTGAAGCTGCTGGTGTCCAAATGAATGACTGTAGTGGAGAAAGAATTCCTGTTATAGGACACGTGGACTGTTTATGTGCACTATATAGGGAATCTGATGTGTAGTTTGGGACACATCCACAGTGGACTGATGGTGCTCATGTGCACTACATAGTGAATATAATGTGTAGTTTGAAACAAGTCCACAGTAGTATAATTATGTGCACTAAGTAGTGAATAGGGTGTGTAATTTGGAACACAGCCATAGTTGACTGGTGATATTTAGGAGCACTATCGATATGCTGTGTAATTTGAGACACGTGATTGTGTTTATGTGCACTAAACAGAGAAAATGGTGTGTCAGTTTGGGACATGTCCCGAGTTGGCTAATAATCAAGTTTATGTGCACCAAATAATAAGCATGATATGTGACTGGGGACACATCCACAGTGGACTGATGGTGATTATGTGCACTTAGTAGTGAGTATAATGTGTAGTTTGAAACAAGTCCAAAGCAGTATAATTATGTGCACTAGAATAGAGTAGTGCATAGAGTGTGTGATTTGGAACACGTCCACAGTAGACTGATTGTGTTCATGTGCACTATATAGTGAATGGATTGTGTGGTTTGGGACACATCCACAGTGGAACAATCATGTGTACTAAGTGATGAATAGGGTGTGTGATTTGGGACATGTCCTGAGCTGACTACAGTTAAACAAAGCAGTACTACTTACAATGGGACAGGTAAATAGGCTTACAAACACACAAGAGGAAAGTCATAAACACAAAAAGTCTCTAAACATATATCACCTGAGTTAGAACAGAATCTAGAACAGAATCTAGAACAATCACAAAAGTTCACAGCAGCCCTGGACTCGCTCCAGCGGGCTCTTTGGGTATTTATTCATACGGACACAACAGTACAACATGATGTGCGATTTGGGACGCGTCCACAGCCCCGAGCTCCGTGCTCAGACCGTTTAGGTTTCGTGTTTGCTAATGCTCTTTGGTTAAGAGCCAATTAAGTCTTATGGTGTTTACACGGCGCTCTAACTCGGCACTCATCCTCCTGCATTAAATCAAAAGCAGAAGGAGCAGCAGTGAATGCATTAGTGGTCGCTCTCTGCTCGCCTCGGACGGGTTTTAAACCGATCCGTGACACGGCGCTCTGTAGATCGGCTCCTGATCGGAGTACATGCACAGGCCGTAATGCACCGGACGCCGCTGGATTAGAGCCACGTTCCTGCTGCTACAGCAACAAAACACAGAAACGGCTCTTACATACGAGTCCGGTCTGGTTTTATCTCACTCGAAAATCACTCATCAGCAAGAACTGGCTCCTAAAATAAACCCCCAGCAGCAGGAATTCTTACTTACATCTGCAACTAAGACGCACTGTGTTCTGGATGAATGGGCAAAAATCCCCACAGACACAGTCCAAAATCTTTCAGAAAGCCCTCCCAGAAGAGAGGAAGCTCGTATAGCCGTAATGACTCCATATTAACACATATAAAAGCTCCTGTACGCCGTGTGGAGGTGTCTCAACACTTTTGTCAAAATACCTTATATGTGTGGTCTTCTGCTGCAGTAGCCCATCCGCCTCAAGGTTTGCTCCGAGACACTGAAGCCGGCCAGTGAGTAACGTCACGTAACTATTCAAATCCTCATTAAAACACGGCTCACACTCCTTAGTCCTTCTGAAAGCTCTCTGCAGGCTTAATCCACCTCCCCCCATTAAACCCAGAGCCTGAGAGGTGAAGCTACTGGACTGCGGAGCAGAAGGACCGTAGTGGGGTCTGAGCCCTTCATTATTCAAACTGACATGACGTCACAGGTAATAAAATGTCATGTTAAATTTGAATGTTATGAAATGTCAGAAGTACACAGCAGATAAGCTCTGTGAATCGTGAGTCGAGTTTCAGCTGAAATGAGCCTTTTTAGATCGACTCATTGATGTTTAAGCGAGTACCGAGCAAACGACGAGAACCAAGCCACATTTTTCTAGTCAAAGCGCATGGAGGATGGAATGGGTACCACTATAAAACCTAATTCTATATTTCTGCATAAATACGAGCTAAAACATTGTCTGATTCTCACACAAGTCCTAAAAGTAGATCAAGAGAACCCGATTAAACAAACAAGATACAAATATTATACTCGATCATAATACTGGAAAAGATCCAGCATTATAGTACATATGTGTGAGTGGTAAAAGTATGTGAACCTCTTGGATTAGCACTTAATCTGAAGGTGAAATTAATCAGACGATTCAATCGATGAATTGACCAATCAGGTTAAAGAGCAATGATCTATCAAAGTCTGATCTTCACAACGCACATTTGTGAAAGTGTATCATGGCATAAACAAAGGAGAAAAGGTTACAAAACCATCTCTGAAGAGCCTGAACGCCACCGATCCACAGTGTGTACAAACAGAGGAAATTCAGCAGTGGTCGACCAACAAAGATCAGTCCAAGAGCAAGGTGCCTAATTGTTACGATCACAAAAGGAACCCAGGGTAACGTCTAAGCAACTAAAGGCCTCTGTCTCAGTGGCTGGTGTTGATGTTCATGAGTCCACTCTCAGGAGAACACCGAACACCAGCGGCATGGATGGCAGGGTTGCCAGACGAAAGCCACTGCTCTCCAGAAAGATCGTTGCAGCCCAACAATCCAGAAGGTTGGAAATTAGAAAATGAGCAAGAACCCTGCATGTAATATAAGAGCTTTATCCCATCTGTGAAACATGGTGGTGGTGGGATCATGCTCTTACTGACAGACTGATCAGTTTGGCATTTTAAAACATTTTTGACGGTGTAATAATCCCATATCTGGTTATCGTTTCCGTTTCTATATGAGCCATGCTGTAAGTCAAGCACCCTTCTGTTCCTCTTTTAGCTGTTACTGTGCACATTAGTCCCATTTATCAGCGGAAGCCGTTCCTGTACAGTCACATGTAACCCGTATGAAACACTCAGACTCGATCCTCTGCTAAAAGCTTCCTCCAAACGCTCTGGAGCCGAGAGGGAAACAGTCATCGAATTAGCATGGACCACTGGAAATGGGGATTTGTAGAGGAGCGACTGAAGCTCGGTAATTACATAACGGCTTTCAGCGGTCGCCCACACACACACGTACACGCGCTGTACGGACAAAAGTATTGGGACACCGCCACATTCTGAATACAGGAGCTTTTGTGCCATCCCGTTCTAAATCCGTACGCTCTAAGAGCTTCCACTGCTCTGGGAGGGATTTGTACAAGATGTTGGACTGTGACTGTGGGGATTTTGTCCTGATATTGATGTCCAGCAGGAAGAGAGAGAAGTGTGTCTCAATACTTTTGTCCATAGAGTGTATATATATATATATATATATATATATATATATATATATATATATATATATATATATATATATATATATATATAAAGGTACAAAGTTCTCTAGCAGCTAAGGAACCTCCTGTGGGCATGTGAGGAAAGAGAAACACGAAGGTACACCCCCGTACCGACGCCCACAGCGCAAGAAGGTCTCAAAAACTTCCTTGGTTAGTGATGCTAAATTAGTTAGAGGAAGCGAAAGAAAGAAAGAAAGAAAGGCTAAAGAGAATACCGAGAAATAAGGAAAAAAGAAAGAACTAAAAAAAACAGACCTTGAAGAATACTAAGAAATAAAGAAAGCCATGAATGCTAAGGAAAGAAAGACAGAAAGAATGAAAGACGAGAATACTGAGAAATAAAGTAAAAAAGAAAGAAAGAAAATGAACTAAAAAAAAAACAGAAGAAAGAAAGAGGGGGAAGAAGCCATGAATGCTAAAGAAAGAAAAGAAAGAAAGAAAGAGGAAAAAAGGCTGAAGAGAATACTGAGAAAGAAATATATAATTGATGACAGAGGTGTGTCTCAATACTTTTGTCCATAGAGTGTATATAGGGTGCACAGTTTTCTAACAGCTAAGGAATCTCCTCTGGGCATGTGAGGAAGGAGAAACACGAAGCAGCACACCCCCGTACAGACACCACGGTGCAAGAACGTCTCAAGAACAGCGAAGCTCAGACCTTGAAATGTGCAAGATATAAAAAGTTTTGGAATAATAATAATAATAATAATAACAAAAGTCGCCTACAGACTTAACTTAAAATAGCAGAAAGAGGTCTTCAAGGTCCTCTCTCTCTCTCTCTCTCTCTCTCTCTCTCTCTCTCTCTCAGCGAGTGTGTATGAGAGAGAGAGTGTGTGTGTGTGTGTGTGTGTGTGTGAGAGAGTGTGAGAGAGTGTTGTGTGTAATCAATGTCAGAGGTGAAAACATAAGAGTGCCGAGCAAAAGCGTCTATTGTTAAGCATTGCCAAAAGTATTTAGACACCCCTGCCTACTGAGTTCCGTGCATTTTAGTGATATCCAGTGGTGACAGGGATGTTTTGACGTGACCCTGTTCCAGGACAGAACCGAAAGCAAATCAAATAACAGAAAGGAAGCCCATCCCAGTTGTGTCGGTGTAAAATTGGCGTAAAAGCCAGACAGAGTCAGAGGGAGCCTGATTAGTGAGGTGGGATCGTGTGCCTGCGATTCGGGGAGTTGTTTATTCTGCCGAACTGACAGGTCGTGTTGTTTACAGGCAGAGATGAAGCGTTTGGTCAGCGGAGTGTGAAGAACAGAACTGGTCCAGCTTTGCGTTTCTAAATCCGGAGCTCTGTGGGTGATTTCTGTCTCAGCACGGCTCTCAGCTCAGGCTACATTCAACAGCAGCTCCAGAGTGACTGCACCCTCGGTCAAGGAGGATAAAAGAGGCTACGTGCCTAAAGGGACGCCGAAAAGATGAGAGAAGCGTCTCCTGGGATTGGAGAGTGAGGAATCGGGTCCGAGAGAATCTAAGAACGACCCAGAGACGTAAGACTGTCCATTATCTGCCGTCCTGTGACGTATGAGGCCCAATTTCGTTCGGTGTAACGGGTCGGGGACCGAAATGGACGTGGTCCGGACCTTCCCATGGTCATGCAATCTTTTTATGCTGCTGCAATGTAAGAATGAAGGGTTAGCACACGGTCGGTGACAGGGGTGGGTATTGGAAAGGACGTCACGACACGAGTACATAGAGATACGTACGCCCATGTAGTATATCACGAAAATAAATATCATGATATATTGCTGTGTCGATTTCTTAGCACAGTCCTAGTCGGTGAGGTAGGTTAGTTATTATACACACACATACAGAAACCAGGCCAAGAAGCTAATTGGGTAAAAAAAAAAAACAGGCAACCTACCAAACGGAGAGAATGACCACTTGATCAGTTAATAATTTCATTTCATACAAACAGGCAGGAATGTTGGAGAGGGAATATTAGGAACAAGCCCCAACATAAATTCACACACACAGACACACACACACACACACACACACACATATATATATATATGGATTTATATATGGATTTCCCTCCATGCACTTTACCTCAAAGCCGCCAATGTCACCTCTTGCCCTCTCCAAGCTTAAAATGTGACAAATGTCCTGCCAGTAATGAAATTCCACCCCGCTAAGCCACCACTTATCAGACCGTCAGTAGGTGGCGCTTTATTCCTACTTTAACTTACTTTTACTGGATGATGTTCAGCCCCTGTCTGTTATCAGAGACGTCCTATAAGGAGGAGACTGGGCACTTTTTCAAATATGAATGGGACTGCAGTACGGAAGCCCCGCCCCCTCATTCGAATGAACCAATCAGCATATTAGTAAATGTGTCTGAGAGGGGCAGCAAGTCTCGGCCCCTTTGTAGTGGCGGGATGCGCATGCGCAGTGGCCAGCTTTTAAAAAATCGTATTTTTCTCTGTTATTTGGACCCGACAACGCAAGAACGTTATGCCATTTTTGTCAGATCATACCAGCGACTCTAAATAATCATTTTACACGTTAATTTCTCATTCAGTTTCGGATGTATCGGTCTCTCCCCGTTCACAGAGACAGGAGTCTGGTCTTAAGGCTGGAAATGACTGGAGTGAACGGACTTATCTTATTTAGACTTTGCTGTTATTCGTCGCCAATCACGGAGCATTTCTCAGTTTTGCGTAAATGAACAGAAGCGGCACATGTACGTACGTGTTTATGTACGTTATAAATGTGATGAAGATTTCTTCTAACCTTTCTCTTCCTAAATCGTTTCTATTTATGTAAGTTGTCTCTAATCGTAGATCTGCTCACCTCAGTGCCTCGTCTTGTCCGTGTCCAGGGTTCAAATCCACCCCGCTCCTCTTCCAGCAGCTTCATCACAGCTCGGGTTTGCTTCAAACTTATCGTAACACTGAACGTTCTCAGAACCCGAGCTATTTTTATAGCTGTTGTCTGATTTCCTCCCTCCGTCTCTCTCTGCTGCTCCGTCTCCTGTGTTTTTTGGATGCTGGGATCTTCTCA
Source organism: Ancistrus triradiatus (assembly GCA_025084515.1). Lineage (NCBI taxonomy): Eukaryota > Metazoa > Chordata > Actinopteri > Siluriformes > Loricariidae > Ancistrus > Ancistrus triradiatus. Next base: position 586,189 of record JAJAGP010000166.1, read on the forward strand.
GTCGGGTGTGAACAGAAAAGCATCGTCCGTCTTTCGATTTCTTTCTCACAGCTTGCACTTGAGATCACACTGAGATTCGGGATGAACAGACGGACAGAAGAGGAACGAGACGAGGTAGAGGAGGCTTCAGACCGAGGTGTGATCAAGCCTGGACTGGATTTCACATTCAGTTCATCCTGAAAGGCACATGCCGTCCTATAGGGGTGTGTGATGGGGCATTTTATCGATAACGATAACTGGACGACACTTTAGCAGCATATATCTTGTTTCTAAAGTATGACAGCTGACTCTCGAAGTTTATCCTACTCGCCGGTGTGCATTCGTGAACTCTTAAGGTGTGTTTTGTGTTTTTTTGCAGAGTGAGAGATGCACTCGATAACATCAGCTTCTGCACAAGTGTCTGGAGAACCTACCAACTCACAAACTGTAATCAGACACCCATATATATCCTGTATATATAAGCAGAAGAAACAAATGTTTGAGTAATTTCTATAATGTTTGGATGAATAGGTATGTTAGCAATTAAGCAATCAAATATGGGGATTATAAAATAAAACAAAATACTATTTAATGTAATTTCAGACAGCCCATTCAGGTGCTATAAAATGGAATAAAATAAAACTATCACCTGCAGCAGAATAAATTAACAATAAATAAATAATAAAAGCAGTAAGAAAAATCTGTGAATTGCATTGGGATAAAAAAAAAACATATTTACATAAAATAAATAAGACGGAATAAATTAAAATAAAATAAGATTAAATTAAATATAATAAAATAAAAATTACAACTTTTATCACCTGCAGCAGAATAAATAAATAAATAATAAAAAATGGTAAGAAAAGTCAGTGAATTGGACCGGGGTAAAAATATATTAAAATGAAATAAAATAAGACAGAATAAATTAAGATAAAATAAGATAACAGAATAAAGTAAAACAAAATTTAATTTAATTAAAATAAAACTTAAACTTCTGAGAAATTACTTTTAACTTATGTTATATATAAATAAATAATAAAAAATGGTAAGAGCAATCGGTGAATTAGAATTGGGGTAAAAATATATTAAAATGCAATAAATAAGATTAAAATAAACTAAGACAACAGAACAAAGTTAAATAATATACAATAAAGTAAAACTTATAAACGTGTTTTTTTGGGTTTTTTCCAGGGGCGGCAAAGTCTCCTTACAGCTCCAGAAATGGATTCGAATCTCAGCCTGCTGCCGGTGTGGTTTTGCATGTTCTCCCCGTATCTGTGTGAGTACTCAGGTTTCCACAGTACACAGCCATGCATTAGGTCAGTTGGTGTCTCTAAAGTGTCCCGGTGTATACGAGAGTTTGTGTGTGTGTGCGTGTGCATGGGCCTTGTGATAGATTGGCACCTTGTCCAGGTTAAGCTCTGCCCCCTTGCCCACCCATGGCCCTACATGGTATTAAGCGGGTGTGGGAAGGTAAAGGTGTTATTTTTTTGTTTTTGTTTTTTTTCCTTAATGCCTATCGTCTTGGTCTGGCTCCTAGAGAGCTAAGGATTGATCACCTGACCAGTCTCCCCTCCCTCAGGCCTAGCCGGTCATCTCTGCACCGGGATGCTCGACCTAGTCGTAGGTCTGCGGCCGCAGGACAAAACGAAACACAGAATGTGACGTGAAAAGGTTTTGCCGTCGTTTCTTTGTCTTTTGTCTCTCAAACCCTCGGCGCGTCTCGAGTCAGACAGAAGCACTCGCAGATAAGGCTGTTCAGAACATCCCGAGCGTCTCTCTCTCTCTCTCTCTCTCAGCGTGAGCCTGCCGGACTCCGGGATTGTAGGTTTTTGTACGAGAACGTGATTGAGTTCTGTAGGCGCTGTAATCATCACAGCTGCCTAGGCCTCGATTTTGCACAAGGAGCTCGTATGGGTTTTTGTTATTACACGACTTTGTCAGAACGGCTCTGCTGGATTCAGGAACAAAAGTGTCACGGGGAAAGTCATCTTAATGGCAGCCTGCGCCGCTGCTGAGACCTGGAATAGGAGTCCAGCCGCTGTCTGGATTTAAAAAAACAAGCTGTCGCAAAGGGGAGTAAGAGCATCGGGCGTTTAGGAACAAAGGATGCATCGGGAACGCGATAAAAAACACTCGTTTGAAGAGATTGAATGAGAATTATAGTCAGAGCTGCACAGGTGACGTCCATTAGGGGCTGATAGGCCTCTTTTATAAATCTGTGAGTCAGCTAAGAGCTCGGGCGGTAATCAGGCTGATTTAAACAGACAGGAGGAAACAAACACACTCCCAAACACGGAGTCTCTTTCACCCCAATGAGCAAAGTAAATCTGGATCATGACCAAATGATTCACTGACTCAAACACTGATTCGCTGAGCTGGACAGAAAGAAATCATGATCATGACAAAATGACTTCCTAAAACAATCGCTAATTTGCTCAACACGAGAGAAGTGAATCTTAGTAATAACAGAATGATTCACTGACTCAAACATTTCTAAACTAAATGAGAGAGAAGTGAATCTGAATCACGACTAAATGATTCACTGATTCAAAACACTGACTTGCTGAACAAGAGAGAAACAAATTTTGGTAAGAACGAAATGATTCACTGATTCAAACACTGAGCCGCTGATTGAGAGAGGAACGATTCAGTGAATCATATACTGATTTGCTGGAGAAGAAAGGAACAAACTTTGTTAATGACTAAATGATTCCCTGATGCCAACACTTATTCAAACACTGACTTGGTGGATAATTAAGAGTGAATATTGACAGATGATTCACTGATTCTAACACTTATTCAAGAGAAAAGCGAATCTTAGTAAAAACAAAATGTTTCACTGATTCAAACTTGAACTCACTTTACATTCAATGAGACCATCTTGGTCATGACCCAACTATTCACTGATTCATCATTATGAGTAAGAGGCTGAACAATTCACTCATTCAAATCCTGATTCACCTTCAACAAAAGGAGTCATTCTTGGTCATATGATTCACTGATTCAAACACTGACCCACTGATTGAGAGAGGAGCAATTCAGTGATTCATATACTGATTGCTGGACAAGAGGGGAATGAATCCAGGTCATCACCAAATGATTCAATGACTCAAACACTGACTGATCTGAACAATAAAGGAGCCATGACCAAATGATTCACTCATTCCAACATCGATTCACCACCAAATGCCTGAGTAAAACACTGATTAAACAAAGGAAGAGCGATTCTCAGTCATAACTAAATGATTCACTGATTCAAAGGCTGACTTGCTGATTGAGAAATATCGTGAACCCTGCTCGTGACCAAATGAGTCAATGATTCATATTCTGCCTGTCCTAACAACAAAGGAGCGATTCTCAGTCGTGACCAAACAATTCACACATTCAAACTCTGATTCACTGAGGCGTTGGCACTGAGGCGTTGGCACTCACCCTCGTTGAGGCTCATATGGATGGTCCAGTAGCTCTGCAGACACTGCAGCTCCTTCTTCATGCCCCTCTTGCAGTGGCAGTGGTGCAGCGGGCTCTCCTGCAGGACCTCGAGTGCCACCTGGCACTCTTTGTTCTCGAGCATGGCGCTTCGATCGCGCCCCACCAGGCACTGGCGCATGATTCGGAAACGAGAGCTGCACTGGCCATTCTGGTTACACATCTCACTGGCCCGTAAGCAGTCCATGGGCGCCGTCCATTCTCCGTCCTCCAAACCTGCCGCCTCGTCTGAGGGGAGAAGAGCCGAACGTGTTCAGAGACAAGAAGGAGAAAGGTTTAGAGAAATAAACACCCTGCTAACTGCTAAGCATGGCACTGGTTCTGCCATGTTCAGACATCGAGTGGAAATGAAGAATGGATTCTAATAAATAACCACAAAACCTGGAAGCAACACGATTGGTGCACGACGAGATGTTTAAGTCTCTTTCCTGAAACGTTTATCAAACCAGATGTTTGAAGGCTTCTCTCTCTAATCCCCAAAATAACATTTTGACTCACAGCTGGTCATCCTTAAAACCTGTAAAAGTGTCGAAGCGGGAGTGTCCAAACACTTATGGCCATTTGCTCTGTGTACGGAATCTTAAATGGTTCCATACTGGTTGGGAGAAGAACTGGGAACATGTCTCTTCATCTAATGTATCTGTATTTGGTGGATGTAACTCTCCATAACCCTGGTTTGAAAACAAAAATTTCAAAGAAGATGCAGAGATGATTTATACCATCCTAAACCATTACAAACCATTACAAGCTTATATAAACCAATACAACCTGTAACAAAGGTTTAGAAACCAGTACAAGCAAACACAGAAGATTACAAACCATAGACTTTTACAAATTTCATAAACCATTACAATATTTTACAAACCATTACACACAGTACAAACCACTGCAAAACACTACAAGCAATTACACACTTTAACAAACCATTACAACATTTTACAAACAATTACAACCAATACAGACCAATACAAACTTTCATGATAATTTCCATTTTTTACAAACCACTACAAATTCTACAAAAAAACTATAAATGTTTGCACATCATTACAAATCAATACAAACCGTTATGGAATATTACAAACCATTACAACCAAAACTTTTCTAAACCAGTACAAACCAATGCAAACCCATACGAACCATTATAAACTTTTACAAAATATTAACACCCAATACAAACCATTACAAATATATACAAACCAGTACTAACCATTACAAACCTTTACAATCCATTACAGAATTTTACAAACTATTAACAAATTTCTCTAAACCATTCCCGACCAGTACAAGCTTTTACGAATCAAGAAAAATCATTTGAAACCAATACAAATATTACAAGCCATTACAAACATTTCTAAACCAATACAAACTTTACTAAACCAGTACAAACCATTACAAAATTTTATAAACCATAACATTTTTTACAACCCATTACAGACCATTAGGAACCATTACACATTATAACAAACAAGTAAGCCCTTGTAAACCGTTACAATTATTCATTAATTTATTTCTTGTTAGCATTGATGGGTTATATCGCTGACATGAGCAAGTTCATAACTGCTAGTTTAGTAGACACCCTTATCCAGTAGACATACCTTACAGTCCAGGCAATTTGGGTCAAAGGCCTTGGTCAAGGACCAAACAGTGGGTTTCGAACCCTGGACCTTCTAGTCCATAGTCCAGTACCTTAACCACCAGGCTACCACAGTCCGCTCCTTAAAGACACTCACACCGGGGCAATTTCCAGAGTCCAATTAACCTAAAACATGTCTATTGGAATGAACAAACAAAAATTTAGATCGCACTGAAACACTAAATCACTCGGTATCCTCGGTGCCAAAACGCCTTTTAAGTGCCGTGAGGAGGAACGGAGACCTTAGGAAGTGATAAATGCTTTACCCAATCAACTTATTTGGAATGGGGTCTGAAATGCAGGAATGGATGTTTGTTAACAAATGAAATGAAGTTGAAATGAAGATCTGAGCGGTGTATCGATACGATACTGATATTGCGACACTGTACCATGATGACACGGGATGAATGAAGTGCATTAGCAGCCTAATAAGAGCGTGTGAGTGCGTGATGGTTGTATAAGGGTTTGCAATAAGGGAAAGTTTAAATTCCCATAAAGTGGATGGCGAAGACACGATATGATACTGATATCAGTGCTCCATAGGGTCCTATAACCAGCCAACCAGTTTAATTACACGATGTTCTGAGGAAAATGCCTTCAAATATCGCGATACGATTATTTCTGCCATATCGTCCACCTTTATATCGGCTTCCAACAGTAAAGATTCGCCGAAGTGTGAATTAAACACACCGCTCACATTTGCGCATTAAGGAACGCGTTTAGTTCAGTCCGAACAGCGCGAGCCAAGTTTCTTACGCGTTTAAAAAGCTGAGTCTTAAATAGGATTTACACACGAATTCGCTTGGACTCACCCAGCAAAAGCAGAAGAGCCGAAATCTGAAATAAAAGCATGATAAATAAAATCCACAAGGCGCGAGCTGCTGTTAAATCCGTTCAATTACTGCAACAAATCACACACTCCCATGGCTTCTCTTCAACGAACACACATCCACAATCCCGGAGTAACTCCACTGAAATACAGTTAATCCACCCGAAATCAAATAACGATTTAGGAGGAGGTTACAGACGGGATGATCCAGCACCGCATCCTCCTGCGCAACTGGCTCTCCGCTCCACGCGCGCTCACACCTCCGGTTCCCTCCGCTTTCTGATCAATATTGAACTTTTCTTCCAGGGTTTTTTGCCATTTGTATTCCAGCACGGTCGCAGCGCTTCAACTTCGCAGCTTCCGATTCTCTAATTCGTATTCATACTTGTTCAGACTCTATCCGAATCGGTGCGCATCCGGAGCAAAAAAAAAGCTGCTGGAAATCAGAAATGGGTCGTTAAAGGAGAGGTTATTCTCACAGCAGAGATGAGATCGATCTGCGCTCTCTCTCTTTCTCTCTCTCTCTCTCTCTCTCTCTCTCACTCTCTCTCTCCCCGTTTGCTCTTTTGCGCTTGAACCCAAGTGGCGCGTTTTCTTCACGCTATGGAAAGCCAACGAGCTCCTAACTGTGCTCACTAGTCTCTCATTTCGTTATCCACCATCAGACACAGGGGGCGCCTTCATTACACACCTGTCTCTGCCCAGACCATTTCCAGACGACAACTTTGTTGTCACCGCAACCATTACCTGTCCTGCCACAGAAAGCCAGGCACTGTCACCTGTGGGACTGTGGTAGCCTAGCGGGTAAGGTACTGGACTATGGACCAAAAGATTCAGGGTTCAAATCCCCCCTCTTCCATGCTGTCACTGTTATGTCCTTGAGCCCTTAACCCACAATTGCTTGGATATAGTAAGACTATATCAATTGTAAGTCGTTCTAGATAAGGGTGTTTGCTAAATGCTGTAAATGTAAATGTCACCTACATTTGCAGTGGTGTCATGAATGAGAAACCTGGACTGCTAAGGATGGAACCATATTGACTTTAGCGGCGAATCCAGGTTCTGTTTGTGTTGTGTTCTTCAACTTTGCCCCAACTGCTGGTCTGATAATCTGGGTAGCCATCAAATGTGACAGTCAGTCATTACTGGTAGTGATAGGAGGGACACTAACAATTCAGCGATAAGTGCTGAACATCCTGTGTTGTCTCTCATGCCAGGACTTCCAGCTGGCATTTTTCGACAGGATAATGCTCGCCCACAAACAGCAACGGTTTATCAGGAATGTCTCCACCAGATTTGCCCAGGTGGCAGATTTATTGCCAGTTGAGCATTTATGGGACCAGCTGCTGAGAAGCCAGCTTCGGCAACCTACAAGTGTGCAGGATCTAGAGGCTCAACTGTAACATCTGTGGGCAAATGTACCACAGGATACCATACAGAACCTGTATACCTTCATGCCCAATTGTATCTCATCTTGTATCCAGGGCTAGAGGTGACGGAACAGGGTACTAGAGCCTCCTTTTATTTCAATTGTACAGTTTTCCTTTGCTGTAGCATTGTAATCACTTACATGGTGCGTTATGTTTTTGGCAATGAGTGTACATTCTGATTTCAGTCTCCGGTAAGGAGAGTAAACAAATGTGAAGCTAAAAATATATGAAAATGACTGATTATGGTTATATTTAGTCTAGCTACTTAAAACTGTTATATATTTAATCAAAACTCAAATGAGTGTGAACTTTTTTATTCAGTTATATCTCAATATTAATCCATCTCATGTCTTAAGCTGTGCCTAAGTGGGGTTTTTTCTGAGTGCATGGTAACTTTCCATTTCGGTATTATTTTCATTTATTTGTGTAAAATTACAGGGCTAAATCTTTCCTGTCGCTTGCTTGGAGTTCTAGAGCGTGTATGAGCCCTTTGGCTTTCCGTACGAAGGCTTAACGGTCAGAGCAGACGCTGAAGAAATCCTGAGCACACTAAACAGATTATAAACACAAAATCCCCATAACAGATCACATAAAACTACAAACTATGCAGACTTGGGTGACTAAACGTCTCATCCACCAATGGTCCAGTCTTTAAATGACTCACTAAGGCGCGATGTGTAAATTGATCACTATGAGTCATTTCACGAGCACTGATTGGTTCGTTTAGTTCCGTTTTTTCTGACTGAAAAATCACACTTATTTGGAGCAAAACTGATTCTAAATCAACAAATCAGCGAATAGTTCTTAGAGTTGGACTTGAACTTATCAAAAACATTTGCGACTGGCTGAGAGAGAGAAAAATTACTGACTAAATCGTTCATCCAGTTTACCACATAGTAATGAATCAGTAAATAATTAGTTCAAGAACACGATTGACTCTTCTCATGTTCAGTGAGTTGTTGTGTCAATGAGTGAATCGTTAGGTTATGACCATGATTTGCTCCTCTGTTTTTCAGTGAGTCAGATTTGGATGGACAGATGGAACTGAAATTTGGTTCTACATTAGCACTTATATACAAAACTTCGTCTTCTCTCATTTACTTAGTCATTTTATATGTATATATGTGTGTGTGTGTGTATGTATATGTACGTATATGTATGTGTGTGTGTGTGTGTGTGTGTGTGTGTGTGTGTGTGTGTATATGTATGTATGTATGTATGTATGTGTGTGTGTGTATATATATATACACACACACACACACACAGCGAGGGAAAACGTATTTAGTCAGCCACTGATTGTGCAAGTTCTCCTACTTAGAAAAATGAGAGAGGTCTGTAATTTTCATCATAGGTAAATCCAGGAAATCACATTGTAGGATTTTTAAAGAATTTACTTGTAAATCATGGTGGAAAATAAGTATTTGGTCAATAAATTTGGTTCAACTCAATACTTTGTAACATAGCCTTTGTTGGCAATGACAGAGGTCAAACATTTCCTGCAAGTCTTCACCAGGTTTGCACACACTGTAGCTGGTATTTTGGCCTGTTCCTCCATGCAGATCTCCTCTAGAGCAGTGATTTTTTGGGGCAACACGGACTTTCAACTCCCTCCACAAATTTTTTATGGGGTTGAGGTCTGGAGACTGGCTAGGCCACTCCAGGACCTTGAAATGCTTTTTACGGAGCCACTCCTTCATTGCCCGAGCGTGTGTGTTTGGGATCATTGTCATGCTGGAAGACCCAGCCACGTTCCATCTTCAATGCTCTCACTGATGGAAGGAGGTTTTGGCTTAAAATCTCACGATACATGGCCCCGTTCATTCTTCCCTTACCACGGATCAGTCGTCCTGTCCCCCTCTGCAGAAAAACAGCCCGAAAGCACGAGGTTTTTCCACCCCCATGCTTCACAGTGGGTATGGTGTTCTTGGGATGCAACTCAGCATTCTTCATCCTCCAGTTGAGAGTTTTTTACCAAAAAGTTCTATTTTGGTTTCATCTGACCACATGATATTCTCCCAATCCTCTTCTGGATCATCCATATGCTCTCTGGCAACTTCAGACGGGCCTGGACATGTACTGGCTTACGCAGGGGGGCACGCCTGGCACTGCAGGATCTGAGTCCCTCTCTGCGTAGTGTGTTACTGATGGTAGCCTTTGTTACTTTGGTCCCAGCTCTCTGCAGGTCATTCATCAGGTCCCTCCATGTAGTTCTGGGGATTTTTGCTCACCCGATCTCATGATCATTTTTTGACCCCACGGGATGAGAGATCTTGCGTGGAGCCCCAGATTGTAGGAGATTATCATGGTCTTGTATGGCATACAATTGCTCCCACAGTTGATTTATTCACACCAACCTGCTTTGCCTATTGTAGATTCACTCTTCCCAGCCTTGTGCAGGCATACAATTTTCTTCCTGCTGTCCTTCAACAGCTCTTTGGTCTTGGCCATGGTTTAGTTTGGAGTCTGACTGTTTGAGGCTGTGGACAGGTGTCTTTTATACAGATAATGAGGTCAAACAGGTGCCATTAATACAGGTAACGAGTGGAGGACAGAAGAGCTTCTTAAAGAAGAAGTTATAGGTCTGTGAGATCCAGAAATCTTGCCTGTTTGTGGGTGACCAAATACTTATTTTCCACCATGATTTACAATTAAATTCTTTAAAAAATCCTACAATGTGATTTCCTGGATTTTTTTTTCTCATTTTGTCTCTTATAGTTGAAGTGTAGCTGTGATGAAAATTACAGACCTCTCTCATCTTTCTAAGTAGGAGAACTTGCACAATCAGTGATTCTATATATGTATATAAATCAGTGAATCATTTGGCCATGACTGGGATTCACTCCTGTCATGTTCAGCAGGTCAGTGGGTGAATCTGTGAATCATTTGCTTATGACAGAGATTGATTTTCTTTTGCTGAGTCAGTGCATGAATCAGTGAATTCTTCAGTCAGAGCTTTACTCCTCTGACATTTACAGAGTCAGTGTTTTTGAATCAGTCAATCATCAGTCAATCAGAGTTCTTTAGTGTTGTTCACTGAGTCAGTTTTCCACCATTTGGTGAATAATTTGGTCATGGCCAAAGACTGAAACAGTGTTTGAGTGCTTGAATAAGTGAATCATTTGGTTATAACTGAGATTTCATTTCCATTATTACTGGGTCAGTTTTTGAATCAGTGAATCATTTGGTTATTACAGAGATTTCTTTTCTGTTGTTCACTGAATGAGTTTTTGAGACTGTGACTCTTTAGGTTATGACAGAGGTTGATTTTTATTGTGTAGTGAGTCAGTGTTTGAATCAGCGAATCAGTTGGTCATGGTCAAGTGTCAAGAATCTTTTATTCAAAGTTTCAGTGTTTGAATAAGTGATTCATTTGGTAATGACAGAGATTTCTTTTACATTGTTCAGTGAGTGAGTTTTTGAATCAGTGAATTAGTTGGTTTGGTTCGTTAATCATTATTCATTTGGTTATGACAGAGGTTGATTTTTTTTGGTGTAGTGAGTCAGTGTTTGAATCAGTGAATCATTCAGTCAGACATTCACTCCTCTGATGTAAAGTGAGCCAGTGTTTTTGAATCAGTGAATCATTTGGTCATGACTAAAAGTCACTCCTTTTATTCAAAGGTTCATTGTTTGAATCAGTGATACGTTTGGTTATGACAGAGACTGATTTTCTATTGTTATCTGATTCAGTTTGTGAATTACTGAATCATTTGGTTATACAGATGTTTCTTTTCCATTGTTCACTGAGTCAGTGTTTGAGTCAGTGAATCATTCAGTCATAGATTCCATCCTCTGTCATTTAAAGAGTCAGTGTGTTTGAATCAGTGAATCATTGGGTTATTACATAGTTTTCTTTAATATTGTTCACAGAGTCAGTTTTTGAGCCAGTGAATCATTTGGTCATGCACAAGAGTCACTCCTCTTTTATTCAAAGGTTCAGTGTTTGAATCAGTGATTCATTTGGTTATGACAGAGATTGATTTTCTATTATTCTCCGAGTGAGTTTGTGAATCAGCGAATCATTTGGTTACTACAGATGTTTCTTTTCCGTTGTTCACTGAGTCAGTGTGTGAATCATTTGGTCATGACCTGCTCCACCCTACCTCTTATATAACAGTTTGTGAGTACACTCATACACATTTGGAGTAATCTGGTGTTCTGATGTTCTCCTGCGCTCCCTCTTGTTTATCAGGAGCATCTGCTGCCCCCCCATGTTCCCCTTTTACTCCCCTCGTGGTTAAATGAGCAGCAGTCGCCGCTCCCTCTCTCACCATTTACCGAGTGAACCGAGTGAAAGCTAATTAAGGAGAAAGATCCATAGGGCGGCGTGAGATGTAATTGAGCATGTGTAGCTTCTCCGCTACGCCGGCGCTGATAAACATTTCCCCGCGGACCGAACCCGATAGAGTCACAACCAAATGAATTCCTGCTCTGCAGCTCCGGGGATCGATCAGCGCGGAATGGATTTCGGGGTCCTTAAGGCCCAGCGCGGTGTTACATCATCGACCCTGGAAGGGCCTGAACGACTGTGGCCAGCGTTCTGTCATTCCACTAAAGCAGAAGATCTTCTTCATCCACAACCAGAGTGAGGATTCATCGTCTGTATCAGTTCCACAGATCTGGCAACGTAAAGAATGAAACATGCAGCCATCAAATGAAAATCAATAGCTCCTAACACACGGCTAAAAAAAGAAAAAGAACAGCAAGAAACAGAGAGCTTTAGTTCAGCTAACGGTTCACGACTCAAGAATGAAAACATTACAGAGATAAAAACAAAAAAACAATCCAGTGTAATTAAATTAGTACTAACGCTTCAAATAATATAACAAAAAATCAGAAATGATTAAATAAACAATACTGGAGTAGAATTTGAGTTATTTTATAAAGGAAATTATCAAGAAGAAAAAAAACATCAAGAAAGAGAAATCATAAATGAACAGAAAGTAGTTAAATGAAAATGATTTTTTAAAGACTAAAGGAACATTAAGAACACTAAAGAAAATAAAAATTTAAGAAATAAAAATATAAAAAATCCATTAATGATTATATGCTAGAAACTCCAGCATAAACAAAAATAAAACAATAGTTTTAAGTTTCAGTTTCAGAAAACCGGAAAAATAAGAAGACAAAGTTAAACGAAATTGTATTAATAAAAAGATTGTGTTAATAATAAGAACAATAAAGAAAATGAAAAGAGTTGAACAAAATAATTACTAATGCTGAGGGACTAAAAATGGGAAGAAATTGATTAAATAAAATCAGCTTTATTAATGATTAAAATTAAATCAAGAAAGTGTTCCTGAAAAAAAGAGAAAATAACTGAATACAATCAACTCTAGGGTTTTACAGAAATAAATAAAGACTATATAATACTTTAACATAATCAGTTTGAATTCTTTAGGGAAATTAAACAAAAATTATATTAAAAACATGTTCAGTAACCAGTGTTAATGTTTTAAAGGACTAACAGGAAAATTGTGACAACTAAATAAGTTAAACAAAATCAGGAATGAAATGTATTTTAAATATATAATACATTTTAGTTTAAAAGAATCAGCTTTAATTCTTAAAAGATAATCTTAAAAGAAAATTGTTTAATAAACCACTGTTAAAATAAAAGGGAAAAACAAATGTTGCAACTTAAATCAGTGATTTATTGGAATGAAATTAAATTAAGGAAAAAAAGAAAAAAGGAGAAATAAATTTAAAATCCCCAAGTAATGATAAAGTAACACTTTTTTCTGATGAAAGCAGTGTTATGGCTGTGAAGAACAACAACAACAAACAAACAAAATTAGAAAAAGAAACAATATTGCAATAAAATGGATATAAAAAGAAAATCAAGAAAAATAGTGAATAAAATCAATGGTACAGAATAGGAATAATAAAGAATACATTTTGCTAGAAACTCCAAAAAACAAAAACAAACAAACAAACAAAAAAAACAATAACAGCCCAATAGTTTTAAATTTCAGTAGAATGTATAGGAATGAAAAAAACAGGAAAAAATTACATAGAAAGAAAAGGAAATTGTATCTAAAAAAAAAGGAAAATCAAGAAATAATGAAGAATGAAAATTGTGAGGAAGAGAAAAAAATTCAAATAATCAAGAGAACAAAGAATAAAACTATTGTAAATGTTTTAAAGGAATAAAACCAATGACAAAATGTCCCCACAGTTATAGAAAAATCTGACATTGGTCCTATATGGAGTTTTCAAAAACTCCAACTTTTATGTGAAAAGCCAAAAGGGTCAAACGATCTGACTAGGTTACTGAGGTCAAAGTTCCATTTAAATTTAGGGTTAGAATTTATTAGATACAGTAATGGTTATGTCAATGGAAAGTCCTGAGTGAGTGTGTGTGCGTGTGTGTGCGTGCGTGCGTGCGTGCGTGTGTGCATGCGTGTTTGTGTGTGTGTGTGTGTGTGCGTGTGTGTGTGCGTGTGTGTGTGCGTGTGTGCGTGTGTGTGTGCGTGTGTGTGTGCGTGTGTGCGTGTGTGTGTGCGTGTGTGTGTGTGTGTGTGCGCGTGTGTGCGTGTGTGTGTGCGTGTGTGCGTGTGTGTGTGCGTGTGTGCGTGTGTGTGTGCGTGTGTGCGTGTGTGTGTGCGTGAAACAGAAATTGAACAGAAATTGAAACGTAAACTGTAGTAATTTATCACGAGTGACAGTTCAGCAGAGAAAAAGGGCTGAAACCTGACAAATAATAAAGGTCTGATCAAGAAACCGGATTATAACGAACGATCACGTCAAACACACACACACACACACACACACACACACACACACACACACACACACACACACATACACACACACACACACATTTGTCTTTCTGTCATTGTGGGTCTTTTGGTTTTTTTTTTGATAAAAAAGTCAATTTTTCTTCTGAAGAAGATCAACAAAATGTCCCCACAAGGAAATAAAAATCAGGATAATAAACATCCTTGTGGCACATTTGGTGAGCCTGTGATTGACATCTGTCAGTCTTCACTGGGATTTGGATTCTTCTTGCTGCTATAAAGGAATAAAAGAAAACATGAAAAAATAAGCGTAAAGTGTATTAAGAAAAAGTTGGAAAATCAAGAAATGAAGAATGAAAATCAGGGGAAGAGAAAACATTTTAATACAATTGGTAATTATTGTATTTAAAGAAAGGGAGAAATAATTAAGGGAAGAAAAGCAGGAATAAAGTCATTTTTAAATGTTTTAGAGGAATAAAAATACAGGAAAGAAAATCAAGAAGAAATGTAGAAGAAAAAACAAAATAGGAATGAAATCAAAGTTAGAAAAAATAATATAAATATAATTTTTATTATATTTTCTATTATAAATTATAATTTATATATATATATATATATATATATATATATATATATATATATATATATATATATATATATATATATATATATAATAGATTTATAGTTTTATTTGTATTTCTTTTAGACTATTTACCTCAGAAAGAGAAACAATATATTTTTTAAACAAAAATCAGTATTTATTAGTACTCCAGCTTTAATTAACTAACAGATTGAGTTCAGGCCCCTCGTGCTGTTTCAGTTAATCATGCTCTCCTTGTTCCACAGTTTGTGCAGACTTGTCTTGGGCAAAAGTTTTGGCACCCCCGGGTCAAACTGACCCCTTGTTGATGTCACACAACCTCTGTAAATGTAAATATAACACTTTGGTCCTCCTGTCAGTCCATTGTAGACTTTTAGTCCTGCTTGCTTTTTCTATTCTTTGTTCAAGACTACGTGATTCAGTGATTCAAACACAAATTTGCTAATTAAGAAATGAGTGAATCTCTAACTAAATGACTCCGTGATTCAAAGTGCTATTTTTCCAATTGAGAAATGAATGAATCTTTAACCAAACAATTCAGTGATTTAAACACAAATTTGCTGATTGAGAAATGAGTGAATCTCTTAACTATTGATTCACCAATTCCACCACAGAGTCAAACCTTCACTCCTCTCCTATTAAGTGACAATGTGTTTGAACCAGTGAATCCTTTGACGGTTCCAGAATTCGCGTCTTTGTTATAGAAGGTCAGTATTTGAATTATTGAATGTGATAGGAGTGAATCTCTGACTGAATCAATCATTCAAATTCAAACTCTGAACTTAAGCATAGAGGGGCAAATCTCTGTCATGAAAGAATTACTGGTTGGTCAAATGATTCATTGATTCATATCCAGAGTCACTTAACATGAGGAGTGAATTTTAGATCCAGTGATTCACTGATTCAAATACTGACCTGCTTAACAAACAAGTCGCAAATCTCGTTTGTGACCACATTTTGAGTTCATCAAGTGATTCACTGAATCAAATACATAGTCACTGAACATGAGAGGAGTGAATCTTTGAGTTCAGCAAATGACTCGCTAATTCAAACACTGAGCCTTTGAATAATAAGGCCATATTTCCCTGATGGAGTCCCGCTGGTTTTATGCTGGAGCTGCAATGAAACGTTCAGACAGTTTCTTCTAAGAAGTCACCGATATGAGGGGAGGGGAGGGGAGGAGGGAGCAGATTTTTGGGTCACTACTGCACCAGATGTGTAACAAGATAGGAAAGTTCCAATTAATGTCCTTTTCAGTGCACAGAGGCAGACGCTCCTCTGAGATGGAGATTTAATTAAACATGGCTCATCTCACCAGTGGGAAATTAAGATAAAGTTAATGAATATTTACCATTTTCACTGTTTTCATGTTGGTTATCTCAGGCTTTGTTTTGGTTAATAGAAGCCTGAGAATTCGGTGAGAGCGCAGTGAGGGTTTGATTAAAGGGCCGATGAGGGAAGCTGATAGAGCTATGGTACCTCTCGAACCCTATACCACAGTCGTCATCTAAAAAAATGCCTGGCCAATCAGAGCTGAGCACGAGCGTTACATTATGATGCAGCACTGTGTGATTCGAACTGAGCGATTCACTGATTCAAACATTGACCTTCTGAAAGAGAGAGAACTGTAACTCTGACTCAATGATTCCCTGATTCCAAACGCTTAACTAAAAAAAGAGATTAATCACCAAACGATTCACTGATTCAAACACTGTTTTTTTAACCAGAGTGAATCTATGCTGTGACTGAATGATTCATTGATTCAAACACCATATGCTCTGATGAACAGCAAAGTGACTTATAACTAAATGATTCACTGACTCAAACAATAACCTTCTTAACAAGAGTGAATCTAAGTTATGACCAAATGATCCACTGATTCAAACTCTGACCTTTTTAACAAGAGTGAATCTCTGCCGTGACTGAATGAATCAGTGATTCAAACACTGATTCCCTTATCAAGGAAAGAGTGACTCTAAATCATGTCCAAATGATTCCCTGATTCAAAAATTGACCAGATGAACGAGGGAGAAGTGATTCTCAGTCATCAACAAATGAGTCACTGAATCAAGCACTGATCTTCTGACTGAGAGTTAAGTGAAACCTTGTTGTGACCAATTGATTCACTGATTCAAACAATGACCTTCACAACTAGATTGAATCCAAGTTATGAGGAATGATTCACTGATTCAAATGCTAACTTTGTGAACAAAAGAGAACTGTGTTTCAGACTGAATGAATCACTGAATGATTCACTCATTCTCCTCATGGTTCCATGAAACACATAATTATTACCTCAAACCGAATTCTTCTGCTTTGTGATCAAATGATTCACTGGTTCAATTGTGAGTCAAATTCAAATTCAAATTCATTTAGTGATTCATTTGCTATAGTGACTCATTTAAAAGTGAATCGTTTGATCTAAGGTTAAAAAGACACACAGAAGATGTTTTAGGTCATATTTGTGCACAAAATATAGAAATTCTAAAGGGTTCACAAACTTTCAAGCAGCACTATAATTCACTTCTAACAACTACTGTAGTACTGATACTGAATCATTTGCTGTAGTGACTGACTCGTTGGTAAATCACACACAGACAGTGAATGATGAGTAATTTGGATTTATTTTACATTTCCTTGAGGTCGTTGTTTTCTCTCTGCTTAACGATCATTAATCGATGTTATTGATCACTTTCCGACACCGATACATGGAACCGAGGGATCTATAATAACCAGTTCAGCAGTACATGTTTCATAGTTATACTTCACGAAGCATCCTCCGGACGCACGGTAAAATCTGAAACAGAGAAATAACATCAATAAAGAACTAAAGGAAACCTTGTACATGTTTAACCACAGATAATGATGAGTGAAAATTAAACTAAATGATTTATTAACTAGATTATTGTTGATAAAACTTTACCCAAATTATGGTTATAATATTATATACCTCTTCCTATATACATGTGTCTATATAATATATTATTTTAGCATTTAAATGATTTAAATCATATATTATTATTTCTCATAAACTTTACTTGTTGTTGTTGTTATTATTATTATTATTTTGTTTTACATTTGTTACATTTGTAATTATTGTTGTTGTTTGTCTACTATTGTTATTAATTTATTTTCTGACATTTTTTAAATTAATTTAACTTTAGTGTCCTTTTATGAGTTTTATCTAAGTACTGTTCTTTGTATTATATATTTCCTCTAAGTCAGGTTTTGTGGGTTTTTTTTATTTAGTATTATTTTATAAAAATAATAGTGTTTATTATTATTATTATTACTGTTATTATTGTTGTTGTTGTTGTTGTTGTTATCATGTACAACAGTTTTTTAGTCTTGAATACTTTCTGCATATTAAGGATTCCATTTAAAAGGTCATAATAAAAAATGATTGGGTTATTGGTAAATGAATCCAGTACTGATGTTCTGTTTAAGTGTTTATCCACCTGATGTGCATGCAAAAGTATTAGCCCTCATGTTCTGCCCTGCACCTGTGTGTGTGTGTGTGTGTATTTACCCATAACAGCATTCTTGCACGTTGTTGGAGCACGAGCACTTGGTACACTCACTGTTGGTCCATTCAGAGCCGACCGGGTGCCATGTTTTATCCACAGCATCCTGACAATGAGTCGCTCCTACAATAAAACAACAACATCAACATTACAGGAACCAACGTGCGCTCAGGTAACTCTGTGTGTGTGTGTGTGTGTGTGTGTGTGTGTGTGTGTGTGTGTGTGTGTATACCATATGTCAGTCTCTGTCTCCAGCATGCACCATGGACCAGAGGAACAAGAGCAAGCAGGACCAAAGCCAAAAACAGGGAGCTCTTCATCCTGGACTTTGGTACGACAAAATCAAACACACACATTGATTTAGCAAATACAAGCTTTTCAACATAGTTACTCACTTTTAATCACTTCTCCTCACTTTTAATCAGCATTACAAGGGTTTGAAACTGAAAGAATGAGTATTAATGCACTCACATTTAAATAATTTGCTTTTAATGTACATTTTTTCCTATATATTGTTAAATGATGGTTCTCTTTCATTCATTCATTCCAGGCTGTGGGATTACTTTGTGAATCTTTACTAATGAGGAAATCTAAACTCACCTGTTTGTAAATGTTGAGTCTCTGATCTGATTCAGTCTGAGCAGCAGCAGCAGATGGTGGAGCTCTGAATTCCCTCAGTCTGACCCCGAACCCTTAAATACGTCCAAATGGTCAATATCACATGATCACGTGGGCTTAAACGAGACCAGGGTTCAATAAAAATAGTAATAATAATAATAACAACAACAACAACAACAACAGCAATATCCCAGAAGTTGAATCTGTTCATCTGGACAAAGTTTTTGTCGGAGAAACGTTTTGTCACTCATCTAAGTGACTTCTTCAGTCTGGATTATTGAGCATGCATCAAGACGAAACAACAGCAGTACTAATAATAAAAATAATAAATACAATAAATATAATACTAAGATTAATAATAATAATAATAATAATAATAATAATATAATAAAAGTAATACATATAATAATAACAACAATAACAAAAATATTATTAATAATAATAACCATACTACTACTACTAATACTAATAATATAGTATATATTATACATTATAATGAATATAGATGGTTGATTTAAGTCCTGTTCCTCTTGCTCTGTTCGAACCCCTGTTTGCTGACTCCGTTTGATTTGGGCTGCTGTTTCATAACCTGAACTGTGCTGCAGTTTCATCAGACTGTTATTTACATGGTTCGATTATTATTTTTTTACTGACCTCTTTATAACAAAGCTGCTGCTGGAGGCAACTTGAAGCTTTAAACACGTGGACCCATGAGGAGTCTCTAATCCCAAAATTATGGATCATTTTTACCCTAATTATTACCTCAAACCGAATTCTTCTGCTTTGTAACCAAATGATTCACTGGTTCAACTGTGAGTCAGTTCAAATTCATTCACTGATTCATTTGCTGTAGTGACTCGTTTAAAAGTGAATCGTTTGAGCTAAGGTTAAAGAGACACACAGAGACGGTGAATGGTGTGTAATTTGGATTTATTGTATATTCCGTTGATCCTCTGTGTGCTTTGGCTGCTGCAGGACCTTATTTTCTCTGTTTAAACTTCATGAATTGATTTTATTGATCACATTCCAAAAACTGCACAAATATAGGATGAATCTTTAGGAATCACTTCAATGGTACATGTTTCATAATCAAACTCCAAGCTGCAGCCTCTGGACACCGGGGCACTCTGAAAGGCAGGAATCAAATGGCTTTAAATAAAGTAAGTAAGTAAAAATCCACAGAGGGTGATTAGTGAAAATTTAGCTACAACCCCAAATCATACAGCGTTACGGGGTATGACATGCGGCTTCTTTTTTGCACAGTAACGTTTTAAGTGGCATTTGTGAATGTGACCTGTTTTAGGGATTGGTAAAGGAATGATGAAGTAATCTCTGCTCCCGTCCCAGTGTGTTTTGGAAACATGAAACATCTTGGGTTCCTGCTCTTTCTGTTCTCCAGGAAGAATTTTCAAAAGTAGATGATGATGATGATGATGATTATGATTATTATTATTATTGATGATGATGTTGTTATTATAAAAAGTAAAAGTTCTGTATATGGTAATCTCTCATACTTCTTCTTCTTATTATTATTATTGTCGCTGGCGGTTCTTCTTCCACACGTTTCTGTCATTAATACGGCTTGAACTGTGTAACCCAGTTCAAACGCCGGTATGTAGATAATTGCTCTGTGGGGGGCGCTATGACTTTTGGAGTCGATCCCATTTATTGTTTTCAATAGATTTAATTTTAAAAATGACAATTCCCCCATAGAAATGCACAACGTCAAACTGGAACTGAAATCGATGATGTCATCACAGAGCCCTCAGTGAGACTCAGTGACCTGTTATTACATCTGCTGACACAGAAACATGCAAAAGTATTAGGACACGCCCCCAAACACAGCCAAAAGCATTTGAACACGCCCCTGCACACGGTCAAAAGTATTTGGACACGCCGCTGCACGTGGCCAAGAGTCTTGGGACACGCCCCCAAACGTGGTCAAAAGTATTTACACATGCCATCCACGTGGGTAAAAAAGTATTGGGACACTCCCCCGCACGTGACCAAAAGTATTGGCACACATGCCATAATCTTTCTGTTTGGCACATACAGCATGCACCATGGAGCAGAGGAACAGGAGCAAACAGAACCAAACCCAAAAACAGGGAACTCATCATCCTGGACTGTGGTACGACACAATCAAGCACTCATTGATTTAACAAGCAGAAGCTTTTTAACAAAAAGTTACTCACTTTTAATGACTCTAAGTCAGCATTAAGAGGGTTTGATACTGCCAGAATGGGTATTTGTGACTGATGTGATGTTATGATTTTTTATTAACGTACTTCTTTCCCCTTTATTTTTAAATAGGGCTTTGGGATTAATTAGTGAATCTTTAGTAACGAGGAAATCTAAACTCGCCATGTTTGTAAATGTTGACTGTCTGATCTGATTCAGTCTGAGCAGCAGCAGAAGCTCTGAATTCCCTCAGTCTGACCCTGAACCCTTAAATATACTGTGGTGGCCTAGTGGTTAAGGTACTGGTTAAGGGTTCAAATCCCACCTCTGCCAAGCTGCCACTGGTGGGTCCTTGAGCAAGGCCCTTAACCTTTGTTTGTGTCTTAATACTTTTGGCCACATGCAGGTTTGTGTCCCAATACTTTTTTGGCCAAATGTGGGTTTGTGTCTTAATACTTTTGGCGAAGTGTTCTTAGTGTTCGTATTTGTCATTTTCTGTTGGAATCCAAAGTCGTCCCTGAGGAGCTCAGCGTTGGTGTTTTATTTCCTGTTTGCTCTGATACACGGCGTCTGCTGGTGAGACTGGTGGAAACTAGGTAGGGTTAAAAAAAGCACATGCACTTACAGAAACGCCGCGGTGTACTGTATAAATGCTGCATCATGAGGAACGTCGCTGTCTTTCTCAGGGTCTGCTTACTGCATCGATGCCACGGATTTCATGCCGCACCGGATCGGATCCACCTGGACCAACAGCGCGTGTCAGAAGTGCTTGTGCACCTTCACGTCCATCGACTGCTGCCTGGGATAAGTACAGGGCTTCTGAAGTTCTGGCTCACAGTCAGAGGTCAGGCTTATCCTAACGATCCCACGTAGTGTTGAGCTATTTACCTTTATAATATATAGCTGCCACAGCTAACACACCATTGTCCGGATCTGCCCAGGTTCTACATGTAAGCTAATGTTACCGCAAAAAACGGACATGAATAGCGTGCTCCAAAGTGGCTCTTTATTTTTGGTTTTTGCAGCGTTCCAAAACGAGTCACTAAATGATGCATTGGGGAGTTTGACCTTAGGACCTGCACTTATGATCTAATCAGTGTCGATCCCAAGGTTAAGTGTGACATTCTTGGATGGACTTAAGGTTCCTCTCTGTTGAGGAAACATCTCCGATGCTTGCCTGCTCTTCACAAAACGTCTTTGACACAGAGCTGGCGTTGCCGATTTTACTTTGATGTCACTTACATAGTGTTGTAGGACTCGGTCTCCTCTCGGTCTGGACCTCATTTGGACTCGGTCTGGTCTTGGTCTCGGTTTAAGGCGGACTCAGAAATCGTTATAGAGACCAGCCGAGTCCGATGCGTCTGTCTGATTTAAGCAATGATACACGAGTGCTTTAATGTGAGATATTGGCACGGGTGTAGTGGGTGTAGTGTCTCAAAGGGCTTTAGTTAAGAAGGTGTTGACTTTCTGGGCATTTTTGGCTTTGTAGGCGAGAATAAGGGTTTGACTCTGCTGCAGGACCCACAGGGAGCCGATGAAGGGAATGTAGCAGTGGAGTGACATCAGAAAAGTGAATCAGTTCCAGTAATCTAGGCAAACAGAGAAGGCTGGAACATGACTGATCTCTCAGGAGTGTAAAAATTACAGCTCTATCTGTGTGTGTGTGTGTGTGTGTGTGTGTGTGTAAAATTTCAAGGGACCTGAATTTTTCTCACAGCTATTTTTCCGCCCCACTTACCGCAAACCAGCCGCCTGTGTAACGCGCTGCACGCCAAACAGGTGTAAGTGGGAGGACTTTTATATAAACACAAACAGATTTGGAAATAACGCTTACCTACACACACACACACACACACACACACACACACACACACACACACACACACACACACACACACACGCACAGTTAATACTTTGGAAAACTTTACTTCAAATGTGTGAAAGCAGTGCTTACATTAAAAATTCATACCACTCGTATCTCCTGACTGACTCGAAAACCTGAGCAAACGGGCAGCTTGATTAAAGTATGATAAATAATAATATCATAAAACAATAATAGCAATAGAATAGCAGTAGTACATGTAGTATAAATAGTAATATAATAGTTGTATAATACAGTGCTCACGATTTTATGTGTTGTATTATACTACTATTATACTACTACTATACTATATCTACTATAGCTAATCTATTATTTCATTAATTAATTATATTTATTAGACTACATCCTATTGTATTTATAGGTTAATAACATGCTGTACTGTACATGTACTGTTATAACAAACAGAAAGCAGACTGACCGCCATTGTCTCACTATTTTATTTTGTATTTGTTGCTTTCGTTACATTTTTGTCAACGATGGCCAATGATAAGAACTTAAAGAAGCACAATTTGGATTTGTTTCAAAGTGAATGAGCTGAGTTCTGAACCTGGAGCAAAAGAAAAGCTCAAATAATGTGGACGTAGAGGGAAAAAGCTATGTTGAGAACAAATGACATCTACACATTTCATACATGAAATTATAAAAAGATGTTTAAACACGCATGAACCAAGGACAATAATCCAAATTCAAATCCATATGATAACGAATTATTTTCCACCACGTTAATTTGCCTAACACTGATACACACTCCCCTCTACTGAGATTCAAAGCAACTGGAATAAAAACGTTTTTTCCACAGCACGTAGACCAAAAGCTTTTATTATAAAAACCACTCAGTAAAATCGGTGGAGAAATGATTCGGTTATTGTGCGTTTTAACGAGAAAAGCGCAGCTCCTCAGTTCACCTGTGTTTGTTTACAAGCCAGTCTTGCCTGGACCAATATGGCGGACGCGTTGACATATCGCAGCAACGAGCCTAGGTATGTAAGTTAACTAAAACAACATGGCTGCGGATAGCGCTACGGAAAATGACCCTACCAATTCTGAGTATAAATACGAATATAGTGGTTGTATTGGGGTGTGTTTTAATCAGAAAGAGTCGAGTAAACAAAAAAGATACGTTTGAGGTAAATTCGCGGTAAATTGTCACGTGACGGGGCGCAATGACTACGCCACATATGACAGAGGTCGTTACTGTACTGCCTACTACATACAGTGGACATTTTGAATACAGCCACTAAGTTGCAAGTAGTAAGTCACAATGAAGTCTCTCAAGCCCCTAGTAAAGACAAACAAGCCCGAAGTCAACAAATTCCATTTTCAATATTGAACACCTCCAAAGTAGCAGTGATGGGGATGTTTTAGTCTTTTATGTTTAGCATGACTGGGCTTCAGTGGTGGCAGAAAGTAGTAGTACTACTAATCTGATCAAATGTGTATATATATTTTACCCACATGAAAGTACACAGTAAATGTACTTAAAGTCTAAATATTTTGTAAAAGCCTTTTTAACTTAATTTTTGAAACAGGACATCTTTTATTGAGGGTAGGATGTACAGATCCATGACACTGAGGGTAAAAAATGGCATAATGGTGGATAACGTACCTGAAAGCTAAGTCAAATCCTGATCCTCTAATAAGACTCTTGGTCCTCTAAAAACAGTCTCGATTCTTTTAGAAGAGTCCTAGCCCTCTAACAATAGTCCTGATCCTCTAAGTAGGGTTCTGATCCTCTAAGATAAGTCCTGTTCCTCTAGAGTCCTGATCTTCTAATAAGAGTCCTGATCATCGAAGACATGACCAGATTCTCTTAGCAAAGTCCTGATCTTCTAAATCAGTCCTGATAGTCTGTCCAGAGTCCTGATCCTCTAAATCCTGATTCTCTAAGACAAGTACTGAAATCTCTTCGCATAGTCCTAACCCTCTAAATACAGTCCTGATCTTCTAAGACAAGACCAGATCCTGCAATAAACGGCATGATCCTCTAAGATGAATTCTCCTGATCCTTTAATAAGAATGCTGATTCCCTAAGAAAAGTTATGATCCACTACGATGAGTCCTGATCCTCTAATCAGAGTCCTGATCCTCTAATCAGAGTCCTGATCCTCTAATAAGAGTTTTGATCCTCTAAAACAAGTTTTGATCCTCTAGTATAAGTCTTGATCTTCTAATAATAGTTATGATTCTCTAATCAGAGTTCTGATCCTCTAAGACAATTCCTGATCCTCTAATCAGAGTCCTGATCCTCTCCTTGAGAGAAAAATTTGAGCAGATTTTTGAAGGTTTAAGCTTTATTATTTGCTCATGTCTGGTCCGTGAGAATAAATCTATACAGGAATGAGTTTATAGATCCAGACAGTGAGTAAATAAGACAGAATCCTCGTCTCCTTCTTTCCCCTTCTGACGTAATTTAGAAACTTCATCGGATAACGAGGCTTCGATATCGACGTCGTAACGAGTGTAGGCACTTTCATGCTGAAGCTCTCGCTCTGTTCTGGGTCTCCGTATTTCACACCTGCACGGCATTGATCGTTGCTTTTAAGGCTGTGAGTTTCTACGCTCAGCACACACACATCAGTACACACATGCTAACACAGGTCTTAACTCACAGTGGATATTTATAATCGATTTATTCGATCAAATGAACTGAAACACTCGATGAACACTTGTTTTTATGTTTTATTCCTGTGCTCCGAGGTTTCTGCTGAGTTCTTTCCTTTCACTTGATGTCTTATTAAACAGAACTATTTCTCTCCAGTTTTGTTTTTCTTGCAATTTGATGATCCCATTGGTAAAAGGTGTGAACAGAGCAGGAGCCTTCTTCACATGAATAAGTCCTATTAAAGAGTTTGCTTTTCCTCCTGTAGGACTTTCCATCGGTCGGATGATAAGGGAAATTGTGTACAGCTGCTTTATACGACAGATTTTCTCCTCCAATGAGAGCGACTTCTGACTTCCCTCTCGGCGGCTTAGCTGTAAATCCTTCCGGCGTCCAGACCGAATGTGAATAAGAAAGGGCTTTGTAATTTTATAATTCACTCAGGAGAGAAAGCAGACTGAGGTGAAAGCTTGTTTTTGTTTCTTAAAGTAATCAGAGATTCTTCTCACCAAGAAGGAGCTGTTGGGATCGAATGAAACTGTATATGTAAGTGATTATAATATTATAGAGAAAGATTAAGTTTGTTGGGGAAAGCTGTACAATTTAATTTAAAGGAGGCCCTAGTTACCCAGATTAATTTTAGCCATGTTTTATTTGCTCGATTTCATACTTCAAACGTGAACCTCCGTCTCCATGGCTCAGATGCCGGATGCCGAGCAAATATTGTGCTACACCTTCAAGAACCACCCTTTAAGATCCAGTCAGTGGTTTGTTGGAATGTGTGCTGCAGTTTCAGTTTCTGGTCCTTGCCATCAGTTCGACTAGTCAGGCGACTTGCGCCGACCTTTCTCATTGGCCTTGTCAGGCCTGGCTCTGCCCTTGAGCCACCAGCGCTGAGTTTTGTCCCTGAGCCGTCGGACCCCACTCTTGAGCCCCCAGTGCCGAGCTCTGTCCATGAGCTGCCCTTGGCTAGTTCTGAGCCTGAGTGGAGCCTCGCGCCTGGCACGTGTTGCCTCGCCCTCCCTTTCAGCCCCTGCTTGAAGGTTTGTCTTACCAGGGCCTCCCGGTGCATGATTCGCTCAATCCTGAGTGCATCCAACAAGCTAGAGGGGTATTGGACCTATTTAGGGGCGACCGGACGACGCCCCTTTGGGTGGGTGCTGTTAGGACCCCCAGTTCAGTGGGGATCCCTCCAAACTGACTCTAGAGTTCGGTATTAGTTCGGCTATCACACCGGGATCCTCACAGGTAACGCTTTGGTCTTGTCAGGTGTCATACCCTCACTATTCCCTCGCGTTATCCCCGCTTCATGTCGCGGCGGCGGCCTTCTCCGGTTGTATGAGCAAGGATATCCAGCACCACATTCACTCCCTTACATGCACCGCAATCCCACAGAAACAGTGGTAGCTAGCCCTTGGGAGAGGGCCAGCGGTGTAGAGTTGCGAGGCTCGAGGTTCGGTAGGGCCGTAGTCGGTAGCGTAGGTCCCCACTGGCCTGTCCCTGCGCTCACAGCTTCCCTCTTGGCCTTCCTTGCTCACGATCGCGGCGGTTTCCTTCAGCTCCTCCGGGCTACATCGTGAAGCCAGGGGTTTATTTTGGCGAATGCTCGCTTGTTTTTCAAACCAGCATCACCCTATCGCATTGGGAACATAGCGGCAGTCTAGTTCCCGTTCCCTCTCTCCGCGTCTCCGCTCTGCGCACACGTGATCTCTTGGTTTCAGCTACACGCCCGCCACGATGCTGCTAGCATGGTTAGTGGCTGTCTTTTCCGTTGCTTTGTTCCTGTCCCTGTGGGGAGTAAGTGCCTCCATTTTCTTTCACCCCTCGGTTTATTATCCGCTCTTATCAGTATAGCGCGTCTACTGTTTGAGTCCGCTGTGGGCGGCACCTGTGTTTGCCGTTCTTCCTCTCCTCCTTCACCCGGGTCTTAGTGTCTGGCTGTGTGGCAAGCTGTGATTACAGTGCATCCAGAAAGTATTCACAGCGCTTCACTTTTTCCACATTTTGTTACGTTACAGCCTTATTCCAAATTGTATTAAATTAATCTCTTTCCTCACAAAATACCCCATTATGACCATGTGAAAAAAGTTTTCTTGAGAGTTTTGAAAATTTATTAAAATAAAAAAAACAAAGAAATCATATTTACATAAGTATTCCCAGCCTTCGCTTAATACTTTATAGAACCACCTTTGGCAGCAACTACAGTTTTGCCCATTCTTCTTTGCAGTACCTCTGAAGCTCCATCAGGTTGGATGGGAGACGTCTGTGCACAGCCATTTTCAGATCTCTCCAGAGATGTTCAATCAGATTCAAGTCTGGGCTCTGGCTGGGCCACTCCAGGACATTCACAGAGTGGTCCTAAAGCCACTCCTTTGAGATCTTGGCTGTGTGCTTCGGGTCGTTGTTCTGCTGAAAAATGAACTGTCGCCCCAGTCTGAGGTCAAGAGCGCTCTGGAGCAGGTTTTCATCCAGGATGTCTCTGTACATTGCTGCATTCATCTTTCCCTCTACCCTGACTAGTCTGCCAGTTCCTGCTGCTGAAAAACATCCCCATAGCATGATGCTGCCACCACCATGCTTGACTGTAGGGATGGTATTGGCCTCGTGATGAGCAGTGCCTGGTTTTCACCAAACATGACGCCTGGCATTCACACCAAAGAGTTCAATCTTTGTCTCATCAGACCAGAGAATTTTGTTTCTCATGGTCTGAGAGTCCTTCAGGTGCCTTTTGGCAAATTCCAGACGGGCTGCCTTGTGCCTTTTACTAAGAAGTGGCTTTCGCCTGGCCACTCTGCCATACAGACCTGATTGGTGGATTGCTGCAGAGATGGTTGTCCTTCTGCAAGGTTCTCCTCTCTCCACAGAGGAACGCTGGAGCTCTGACAAAGTGACCATCGGGTTCTTGGTCACCTTCCTGACCAAGGCCCTTCTCCCCCCATCGCTCAATTTAGACGGCCGACCAGCTCTAGGAAGAGTCCTGGTGGTTCCAAACTTCTTCCATTTACGAATGATGGAGGCCACTGTGCTCATTGGGACCTTCAAAGCAGCAGAAATTTTTCTGTATCCTTCCCCAGATTTGTGCCTCGAGACAATTTTGTCCCGGAGGTCTACAGACAATTCCTTTGACTTCATGCTTGGTGTTTGCGCTCTGACATGCAGTCAACTGTGGGACCTTATATAGACAGGTGTGTGCCTATCCAAATCATTTCCAATCAACTGGATTTACCACAGGTGGACTCCATTTAAGCTGCAAAAACATCTCAAGGATGATCAGTGGAAACGGGATGCACCTGAGCTCAATTTTGAGCTTCATGGCGAAGGCTGTGAATACTTACGTAAATGTGATTTCTTAGTTTTTTATTTTTAATACATTTTCAGAACTCTCAAGAAAACCTTTTTCACATGGTCATAATGGGGTACTTTGTGTAGAATTTTGAGGAAAGAGTTTTGGAATAAGGAATTTGGAATAAGGCTGTAACGTAACAAAATGTGGAAAAAGTGAAGCGCTGTGAATACTTTCCGGATGCACTGTATGTTTGCCTCTGACACTACAGATCCGGGGTTCGAGGCTCGGGTCCTGCACTACCCGTGGACCCCATTCATTCTTTTAGTTCTGTACATTTATTTATATTTGGTTCACAACTTCCATCTGGAGCTAACTGCGATTGGGTCCTAAAACTTGTTTTACTTTTGTTTTCACAGTTCGTCTCTGTTTTAATATCGAAGCGTAGCAAAGAAATACAGAGAAAGAAAGAAAGAAAAAGTAAGAAAGAAACAAAGGCTAAGGAGAACACAGAAAGAAAGAGAGAGACAGAAAGAAAAAATAAAGGCTTACAATAATAAGAAATAGAAGAGAAGAAAGGATAAAATACTGAAAGAAAGAAAGGCTAAATAGAATACTGAGAAAGAAAGAAAAAGACAGAAATAAAGAAAAGACAGGTAATAAAGGCTAAAGAGAATACCGAGAAAGAAAGAAATAAAAACCAAAAGACAAAGAAAGAAAAGGTAAGTAAAAAAGGCTAAAGAGAAAATGGAGAAAGTTAGTATTGAATGCTAAATAAGGAAAGAAAGAAATAAAGAAAAAAATAGAAAGAAAGAAAGAAAGAAAGAAAGAAAGGCTAAAGAGAATAATGAGAAAGAAAGAACAAAAGACATAAAAAGTCAAGAAAGAAAGGCTAGAGAAAGAAAGAAAGAAAAGAAAGAAAGAAAAAGTCATGAATGCCAAAGAAAGAAAGAAAAGAAAATCAGAAAGAACGGAGCTGATGGAACCGACGAAGCTGAAACTGTCCCGTAACATTTCTGACTGATCCATGATCCAAAGTACTGACTTTTTTTTGACTGAACCTCAGCTCATTGGAAGGATCAGGCTGCTCATTAATAGTTTCATCTAACTCATTTAAATTGAAAACTAATGATTTTATGAACTCGTTATAATTAATGTCGGCAGGCAGGCATTAAGGCAGGTCTGACTGAAAGAAACACAAGATGTACCTAATGGAGGACAAAGTATAACTACAGTGTATGAGCAGGGTAAATATTTAGTCATTTATTCTCTAGCGGGTCTCAGAACTTAATTGTTAATAGTTAATTAAGCATTGCCTAAATACCTTATCTTTACGTTTGTTTCCGCACCAGTTGCACTAACGTACTTCTTATTCAGAAAATAAACTGTCTGCATTTAGCATTTTAATATCTAAGATTCTGGCTTCATTTTCATTATATTCCGTCTACATTCCTGCCTCAGATTCTTATAAACAATTATTTTTGCTGCAGATTATTAATATGTAAATTTTACATGTCTTGTTTGAATGGAATGCAGTCACAGCGCTGTTTGATATGACGTCCAACGACGGGAACACACAACTGAAAACCTGTTTTAATTAGAATCATGTCGTTTGCATTTTGATGACGCTTCATGTGCAGGATAATTAATCATGGTGCTGGTCCTGCGCTACGGGAAACACTGTTCTGCTTCGTTATAGCGGGTTAAACCAGGGTTATTAATTCTGATTTTGATATCAAATCAATACTAGAACTGTAAGTCTCTGATGCTTCTTCTAACGGCTTATGAACATGATAAGTTCTTCTGCATTTTTCCCAGCCGCCGGATCTGAATCTAGTAGAAAATCTTCGGGACGAGAGCAGAGTCTCCGAGGAACGATTCCAACATCTTCTGGAAGCCATGCCATTTAGTATCGAGGCTGTTTTGTGAGATAACAGAGGAGCTACACAAAGCTCACAAAGTGCTCTCTGAGTGGAGACAGATATGCTTTATTGATCCCCCAAGACCAATGTTGGCACGACAGCAGCAGGCGGCTACACAGAACAAATATGCCCGATTACACATCAGGACAAATATTTACACGTACACAAAGCAAGGGCGTCTGCGTACGACGGCAGCGGAAGACAACGTCACAAACTGAGCTGATTCAGCATGTGTGTGATCTGTTCTGTCGTCCGCTCTGAAGATCAGGGCAAAGATGGCACACTTGTGCTGGGAGGAGGCACTTGTGGAGTCTGATGGCTGAGGGCAGAGCTTCATCGATCACCTTGGTTAGGTAAGCCGGTGGTCAAAGGAGCTCTGACTATGAAGGGCAAAAATGCTTTGCCTCCCTTGGAGGAGCAGGTGACCACCAAAAAGAGTATACTGGCACACAAGAGACGGGTACAAATGCCTCAGTCTAGTCCCCTTTATTTTTCAGATGTTACACCAAGTACTTGTAAAGGTGAGTCACATTTAACAACCGTCTGATCAGAGTCTGTTTGCTTTAATGACCGAGGTCTTAAAAACAATACTAAATCATCACAGAAAATAAAAATCCTTTAAATCTGATAGACAAGTACCAAGAACTACAGAGACATAAACCAGGCATGAACCAGGAACTCTTGTCTGTGGAACAGAGACATGAACCAGGAACTCCTGCTTGGCAAAATAGAGAAATACACCAGGAACTCCTGCCTTTGGAACAGAGACATGAAGCAGGAACAACTGCTGTCTGGAAAAACAGAGACATGAAGCAGGAACTCTTGACTCTGGATATCTAACCAGGAACTCCTAAGCTCCCTTTATTCCTACGTTTCTTTGTTTTGTTTTAGAGTTCTCTCTCTGAATTCGTTAGTTCATCCTCTTGACTCGGCAGAACGCTGCAGGTTTGGTAGAAGCAGGAATAATGGAATAAACAATTTCCCCCGACCTTTGGCTCTCACCTCGGCGTGTAATCTGATTGAAACGTACCCGGCGTGAATTTTCTCCCGACGTGACGGAGTCCGGGATTTACAAGAACATCAATCTCTTTGAAAGTGAGTCCGTGCGAGAATATCAAGCCGCTGCCAAATAAGACACGAGCGTCGACCTTGGATAAGTGTGTGGAAGAGAAAAAGATTTATTTCAGAACAGAGACCATTGTTGTGAGGGAATTAAACAAAGTATAGGCGGTACTGTACTCCTTTCCGGGGCGAGTGTGCCATCCCAAATGCCTTTAGGGATGGCATTGCCCACAGCTGCCCCACAAGAGATCAGAGGGAGGGAAAACCAGGGGGAAGGGATCACCCCATATTACTGCGACAGCGACCCATAGCCAGACCAGAGTGGTGCCCAGTATGTACTCGCCTGCACCCTGTGAAGTCCAGGACCCTTGTTCGGGATCTAGACGTGGCGTTTCGTAAAGTTGCTCTGCACCTAAGAATGAGGCGTCCCAAAAAGGAATGCAGCCCTGTCTTATAAGAACTGATTTCGGTTACCGGTGCCCTCAAGATCCTAATTTTTTTGTTTCAGGAATTGATCGATGCTTTAGCTCTTTAAGGTACCGAAATTCCCCAGCAGTGGGTGTGACAATCTACCTAAATCACCCCTAATGGTGTTTGGATCTAAATGGTTGGGTTACTAGTAGTGCGATGTTTGGTATGTTCTCCACAGACCAGTCTGTCCTGTCTCAGCGAACACGGTTCTCTTCCGCGTCCCAAACACCCCTCAGGGGTTTGTGTACTGAGAATAATATTAAGCAGGTTCTGGAAATGTAGAAGGGCGGGCACAGTGGTTGGCACGCTCGGCTCACATCAATCCACTCATCACCTACTTGTAGCTCTTAGGAAATGTAACAGCTCGAGCTTTTTATCAAATGTCACTGCTGCTGGATGGTGAGAGCTTGTTTTCCGGCTCTGACTCAGAGATATCGCTCACTCTGTTTTGACCTCTCTCAATGTCGGAGGCTATTTACAGCCGAGGCCATTTTATTCCTCCCCCCCCAGCCCGAGCTCTCGGATCAGGTTGACTTGGGAAAAATGGTTTTTAAAAGCTTTTTGATGACAGCTAAATAGCAGCAAATTGCTTTATTTTTTTAAACGACGTGCTTTGTTTCCCTGCACCGTCTCAACAAATGGCAGGAAAATTGCTTTATGTGTGTTTTGTCTGTCAGATCGACGCCGTAGATATTTATCGCCGTCGCCTTTTTTTTTTGTTTTTTTTGGGCCAAGTCATGTTTGACTAAATGCTTATGAAAGTTCTCCAAAGTTTGACTGAGTGTAACGTGCTCAAACGTCGCCTGATATGAAGGCCCGGAGGTGCTTCAGGTGAAGTAGGGCAGTGTAATTTCATTCTACCAGAGGGAGCTGAGCCATAAAGTCGAGATCCCCTCCCTCACCTGTGGTCATGAGCTTTGGGTAAAGACCGAAAAAACGAGATCACAGACACAGGCTCCCGAAATGAGCTTTCTCTAGGGCATACACTTCGTGATCGGGCGAGGAGATCAGCGCTCCATGAGTAAAATGGTTGATTTCGAAGGTCCACAGCCTGTGGAGAATTCCACAAGGTCACTTGTGTAGCGTGTTTTGCTCAATCATGCAAAAACTGGGATACGTATATCGATAAGTGCGACAAAATGTACCCAAACAATTAGATACTGAGTGGTGGCTTGGAGCAGGGAGGCAATTGGCAACTGGAACGAAGCTATAAAGCTAAGGCTAGGGCTGTTGTTCTATTTGATATAAATTGACAGGTCTTTCTTGATGTCAAACAGAAGCCTCCCCATGGAGTGGATGCACTGCCCAGGACTTTTCCCGATTGGATACTTCTGTCTGGCTGCTTCGGGACTTCCCAGTCGAAGTGTTGGCACGAATGTAGGACCGAATTGTGTTATCTATCACTGTCTAAGTTTTTTTCTATTGTAAATAATTTATTATTCTTTATGGCCTTGCTCAAGCACCCAACAGTTGCATCTTGGGATTTGAACACTGGATCTTTTGGTCCAGAGCCCAGTACCTCTAGGCTATCACAGTCCCATATCTGGACTCCTTTATATTGTAAGTTATGTAATACAAGCTCGGACTAGAACCGCTGTTCCTTTGCGTTGAGAGGAGCCAGTTGAGGTCGATTGGGCTTCTGATAAGGATGGCCAACTGGGACGAGGCCACAGGGCAGGCCCAGGACCTGCTGTAGGGATCCCCCAGGAGAAGCTGGAATAAATTGCTAGGGACAGAAGTGCCTATTGTGTAGACATATACATGGAAGACATTCATGTTTGGAACATGAGTGTGAGATCTGATGTTTTACAATAAGCCCTACAACTTTTGTTTGTCTACAGAGAATCCAGAAATGTACGC
Organism: Ancistrus triradiatus; assembly: GCA_025084515.1. Taxonomy (NCBI): domain Eukaryota; kingdom Metazoa; phylum Chordata; class Actinopteri; order Siluriformes; family Loricariidae; genus Ancistrus; species Ancistrus triradiatus. Next base: position 620,295 of record JAJAGP010000166.1, read on the forward strand.
CTTATATTATGAGTGTGTTACACGTGAGTGTTAAAATAGCAGAGCTCAGTCATTAGAAGGGGTGTCCGCAAACTTTTGTCTATATAGTGTGTCTACCCATCTATTCTGCCTCCAATTAGAGAACTAGAGAGAGTAAAGAGTACTAACAGTATGTAGAGAAACAAATGGATTACAGTCTGTAGTTCTTTTGTATTTTATATAAGGTACACATCTATGGGTACTGCCGGCACTAATCTGTTCCTCTTTTGTGTGTGTGTGTGTGTGTGTGTGTGTGTGTGTGTGTGTGTGTGTGTGTGTGTGTGTGTGTGTGTGTTAACACTGGTGCTTGCGGATTAAAAAACGCTGATGGTGGCAGCAGGAAAATCACAAATTTCTGCCCACGTTCCTAAACGAACAAGGCGAAGAGACGCCCACAGGAGCCGTCTAAATCTCACACGTCCAGCTTTTATCCACCGCTTTTATCTCCACATCAAAATCTCAGCTAATTCTCAAAAAAAAAAAAAAAAAAAAGATTAACTGAAGGTGGCATAAAAGGATCGTCAGCATCCAAGAGGTAAGAAAAGTCCTAAAAGAGGTGAGTAAACTTTGTATAAATGACTGTCAACGTTCAAACTCACTGAGTTGCTGCCATGTGATCGGCTGATTAGATATTTAATCTAGTTAACGAGACTTTGAAGAGATGCGTCTGATAAAGTACAACCCCAAATTAGAAAAAGTTGGGACAGTGTGGAAAAATTGCAGTTTCTTACATTTCCCAATATATGGTTTTTTTCTGGTAAACATACATTCCTGCATTTCAGCCCTGCAACACATTCCAAAAAAAGGGACGGGGACAATGTAGGCTGGTAATGAGATAAAATGATGTGGTGGTGATGTGGTGATTATAATCATGATTTGGTACAAAATTAGCAAACATTAAAAGCTGAGTCTTTGAGGAGTAAAGATGATCTCCAGTTTATCACCAAATGTGTAAGAAAATGATTGAATTTTTAAAAACAAAGTTCCTCAAAGAAAGACTGGAAGGGATTTATGTATTTCTTCCTCTACAGAGCGTAATATCATTAAACCTTTCAGAATCTTGAGGAGTTTTGGTGCATAAAGGGTAAGGACACAAGCCTAAACTGAAGAGGGGTGATCTCCGCTCCCTCAGACGGCACTGCATCAAGAACCATCATTCATCAATAGCTGATAGGACCACATGGGCAAGGGATTCCTTTATCAAACCTTTATCCAGCTCTACAATACAGAGTTACATTCACAGATACCACTTAAAACGTTACTGTGCTAAAAAGAAGCCTTATGTTATAACCATGTCCAGAAGGGGCGTCGGCTTCTCTGGGCTCGGAGGATCTGGGATGGACCATCATACAGTGGGAACGGTAAAGCTGACACGTCACCTCTCCAGTGGAATTATTATGTGACATGCATGTTATGTATCTTAAATATTTACTGTCTCACTCAAAGATGCCTCACTGAATTAAACCAGCGTGGGTTTGCTAGCCTGAAAAACAAGCGTGGAAATATTACAGCTCATTGTTCTTTAATTACAGCTCCGAATATAAAAGCGCCTGTCATCTGTAGTACAGAAACATCCCTCAATTACAGGCTAGTTAAAGGAACAGCGAGAACACAGAAGATTATTGTGTTCATCATTAAGACTTACATTAGCATTAAAACAACAAATCATTTGCGTTTGCAGCGTTTAGCAGTTATACGGTTATACAGCTGCTGCAGGTCTGTCGTACTCAGGGGCCCAACAGGGGCAGCCTGGTGCTCAGGCTCAAACCATCAACCCTTTGGCTACTCCACAGTCCAGGGTGTTAGTGCTCAGTAAATTTAGAGTAGATCAAGCGATTTTACACTAACTGTGCTCCCAGAAGGAAGTAAAGTTAGCATAATTAGTGTTAGCATCCAGTGGAAAAAACTTCTAAAGAGAAAAAGACATAATAATAATAATAATAATAATAATAATAAAAATAATAATAGATATATTATTGACTGATTTATTGGTTACTAATAATGATTATTTTAATATTATTGTTGTTATTGTTGCTTTTGTTGTAGTTATAATAATTATATTGTTATTATTATTATTATTATTATTATTGTGTAACAGCGTGAGCCGAATGGGAAGCAGGAGACGAACGCAGGTTCAAAATTAAAGGGGTGATTTATTAACAAACAAACAAACTAAGGCAGACACAGCGAAAGGAACAGGCGAGGACTGAAAACGGGTGGATAACGAAAGCGGGGCCGAAGCCGAAAACGGATATGAAACAAAACACAAAACGAGGAAGTGAACCTAACGTGCCAAACCTGGGGATGTGAGGGACGCGGACGAGCATGGACGAGACCGGACGGCGTGCGTTTGGGAAGCGAGACGGGGAACGGCGCGTAGGGACGCAACCGACATCAATAATCCGCGGTGACGGTGAGGTGAGTGCGGTTTAAATAGAGTGTGGGTGTGATGATGAAATGAGGAAACAGGTGCGTGTGATGTGACGTGCGCAGGTGACGCTGGCGTGGTGGCCAGCGAGCGTGACAGAGCCCCCCCCAAGGAGTCCGAGACGGAGCTAGGACTCCAGAAAGAGCCCCCTGGCCGCAGTCCTGCTCGGGGGGTCTCCTCGTCGGGCGGACCCCAGGAGGGGACCGCCAACAGTCGGGCGGCTTGGAGGCGACGCCGCTTGAGAGCGGAGGCGACGAGGCGACGCCGCTTGAGAGCGGAGGCGACGAGGCGACGCCGCTTGAGAGCGGAGGCGACGAGGCGACGCCGCTTGAGAGCGGAGCGCGACGAAGCGACGCCGCTTGAGAGCGGAGGCGACGAGGCGACGACGCTTGAGAGAGCGGAGGGACGAGGCGGACGCCGCTTGAGAGCGGAGTCGACGAGGCGACGACGCTTGAGAGCGTAGTCGACGAGGCGACGACGCTTGAGAGCCGAGACGAGGCGGCGACGCTTGACGGCAGAGACGAGGCGGCGTTGCTTGACGGCAGAGGCGAGGCGGCGTGCTTGACGGCAGAGGCGAGGCGGCGATGCTTGACAGCAGAGGCGAGGCGGCGATGCTTGACAGCAGAGGCGAGGCGGCGATGCTTGACAGCAGAGGCGAGGCGGGCGATGCTTGACAGCAGAGGCGAGGCGGCGATGCTTGACAGCAGAGACGACGACTGGAGGTCGCTGGAGAGCGGAGTCGGACGACGTGAGGCTGCCGAGCAGAGTCCGTGGGCGACGTGAGGCTGCCGAGCAGAGTCGTGGGCGACGGTGATGCTGGAGAGGCAGAGGCGACGTGGCGACGCTTGACAGCAGGGGCGACGTGGCGACGCTTGACAGCAGGGCGAGCGTGGCGACGCCTGACAGCAGGGGCGACGTGGCGGCGCCTGACAGCAGGGGCGACGTGGCGGCGCCTGACAGCAGGGGCGACGTGGCGGCGCCTGACAGCAGAGGCGACGACTTGGGTCTCCATGGAGGAGACAATCTCCGAACGGTTCTCTCTGGGGGTTGCGACCGTTAGTTAAGGCCTCAGACGGGGGTCTCCGCGGAGGAGACTTGCTCAGACGGGGTCTCCGTGGAGGAAGTGGCCTTTGGGGAGGCCTCTGACGAGACTCGGGCCTTTGGAAAGGCTTCTGACGAGGATGGGGCCTTTGGAAAGGCTTCTGACGAGGATGGAGCCTTTGGAAAGGCTTCTGACGAGGCAGGGAGCCTTTGGAAAGGCTTCTGACGAGGCCGGAGCCTTTGGAAAGGCTTTCTGACGAGGGGCCGGAGCCTTTGGAAAGGCTTTCTGACGAGGCCGGAGCCTTTGGAAAGGCTTCTGAGCGAGGCCGGAGCCTTTGGAAAGGCTTCTGACGAGGCCGGAGCCTTTGGAAAGGCTTCTGACGAGGCCGGAGCCTTTGGAAAGGCTTCTGACGAGGCCGGAGCCTTTGGAAAGGCTTCTGACGAGGCCGGAGCTTTGGAAAGGCTTCTTGACGAAGCCGGAGCCTTTGGAAAGGCTTCTGACGAGGCCGGAGCCTTTGGAAAGGCTTCTGACGAGGGCCGGAGCCTTTGGAAAGGCTTCTGACGAGGCCGGAGCCTTTGGAAAGGCTTCTGAGGAGGATGGAGCCTTTAGAAAGGCTTCGGACGAGGCCGGAGCCTTTAGAAAGGCTTCTGACCAGGCCGGGGCCTTTAGAAAGGCTTCTGACGAGGCCGGGGCCTTTAGAAAGGCTTTTGACGAGGCCGGGGGCCTTTAGAAAGGCTTCTGACGAGGCCGGGGCCTTTGGAAAGGCTTCTGGTGTGGATGGGGCCTTTGGAAAGGCTTCTGACGAGGTGGAGCCTTTGGAAAGGCTTCTGAGGAGGATTCAGCCTGTAGAAAGGCTTCTGACGAGGCTGGAGCCTTCAGAAAAGGCCTCTGACGAGACTTGGGCCTTTGGGAAGGCCCCTGACGAGACTTGGGCCTTTGGGAAGGCCCCTGACGAGACTTGGGCCTTTGGGAAGGCCCCTGACGAGACTTGGCCTTTGGGAAGGCCCCTGACGAGACGTGGGCCTTTGGGAAGGCCCCTGACGAGACTTGGGCCTTTGGGAAGGCTCCTGACGAGACTTGGGCCTTTGGGAAGGCTCCTGACGAGACTTGGGCCTTTGGGAAGGCTCCCGACGAGACTTGGGCCTTTGGGAAGGCTCCCGACGAGACTTGGGCCTTTGGGAAGGCTCCCGACGAGATTTGGGCCTTTGGGAAGGCTCC
>JAJAGP010000166.1:630000-666709 GCA_025084515.1 Ancistrus triradiatus
CGCAGATTACCAAAGCACTCACACTGGAGACCTGTAAGGCTTCTGATGCTACTTGGCTGACTGGAAACTTTAGATATCCCACTGCCAAACTTGAACTGAAGAACAGGTGTGTCTAATCCAGGTGTTTCTTATACAGGTGTATCCATCCGTCCATTAGTGGCAGGTGTGTCTAATCCAGGTGTTTCTTAGTACAGGTGTATCCAATCCAGGTGTCTTAAGTGCAGGTGGCTAATCCAGGTTTCTTAAAGTACAGGTGCATCTATTCCAGTTGTTTCATTAGTGCAGTTGTATCTATCCAGGTGGTCATTAGTACAGGTGCATCTAGCCAGGTGGTCCATTAGTGCAGTGTATCTAATCCCAGGTGTTCATTAGTAGCAGGTGCATCTAATCCGGTGTCCATTAGTGCAGTTGTATCTAATCGCCGGGGTTCATTAGTCAGGTTGTGTCTAACCAGGTGTTTCATTAGTACAGGTGTATCTAATCCAGGTGGTTCATTAGTACAGGTGGTATCTATCCATGTGTCCATTAGTGCAGGTGTATCGTAATCCCAGGTTTCATTATGGCCGGTGTACTACTCCAGGGGTTCATTAGTGGGCAGTTGTGTCTAATCCGGGTGTGCAATTAGTACAGGTGTAATCTAATTTAGGTGTCCATTAGTGCTGTGCACTAATCCAGGTGTCCCTTGAGTGCAGGTGTATCTAATCCAGGTGTTCATTAATGCAGGTGTAATCTACCCAGGTGTTCATTATAACAGGGCATCTAATCCAGGTTGTCGCATTATTGGCAGGTGTATCTAATTCAGGTGTGTCATTAGTGCCAGTGTATTCTAGCTCCATGTGTCCATTAGTGGCCGGTGTGTCTAATCCAGGTGTCCATTAGTGCAGTTGTATCTAATCCAGGTGTCCATAGTGCAGTGTTCTAAGCCAGGTGTCAATTAGTGCAGGTGCATCTATCCATGGTGTCCTTGTGTCATTTTGTATCTAATCCAAGGTGTCATTATGGCAGTGTATCTAATCCAGGTGTTTTTCATTATACAGGTGCATCTAATCCAGGTGTCCATTAGTGCGTGTATCTAATCCAGGTGTCCATTAGTGCAGTGGTATCTAATTCAGGTGTTCATTAGTGCCCAGTGTATCTACTCCATGTGTCCATTAGGCAGGTGTGTCTAATCCAGGTGTCCATTCGTGCAGTTGTATCTACTCCAGGTGTCCATTAGTCAGGTGTATCTAATCAAGGTGTTCATTAGTGCAGGTGTATCAATCCATGTGTTTTTAACATTAGTGCCAGTTGTATCTAATTCAAGTGTCCATTAGTGCAGGTGTATCTAATCCAGGTGTCCATTAGTGCAGTTTGTATCTAATCCAGTGTTCATAGTACAGGTGTATCGAATCCAGGTGTTCTTAGGACAGGGTGCATCTAATCCAGGTGTCCATTAGTGCCATGTATCTACTCCAGTTCCATTATGCAGTTGTACTAATCCAGATGTCCCTTAGTGCAGGTGATCTAATCCAAGATGTCCCATTAGTGCAGGTGCATCGAATCCAGGTGTCATTAAGTACAGGTGTTCTAATTCAGTGTTCATTAGTTCAGGTGTATCTAATCCAGGTTTCATTAGTGCCAGTGATCTATACTCCAGTGTCCCTTAGTGCAGTTGTATCTAATCCAGGTTGTCCCATTAGTGGTCAGGTGCATCTAATCCAGGTGTCCATTAGTGCAGGTGCATCTATCCAGGTGTTCATTAGAGCCGGTGTATCTAATCAGCTGTTCATTAGTGCAGGTGTGTCTAATCCAGGTGTTTCCATTAGTGCAGTTGTATCTAATCCAGGTGTCCATTGTGGCAGGTGCAATCTAATCCAGGTGTTCATTAGAGCAGGTGTAATCTATTCCAGCTGTTCATTAGTGCAGGTGTGTGTCTAATCATGTTTCATTAGTAACGGTGCATCTAATCCAGGTGTCCATTAGTGCAGTTGTATCTAATCCTGTGTTCATTAGTACATGTGCATCTAATCCAGGTGTCCATTTAGTGCAGCTTGTATCTATCCAGGTGTTCAGTAGTGCAGTGTTTCTAATCCAGGTGTTCATTAGTACAGGTGTATCTAATCCAGCTGTTCATTAGTGCCGGGTTTCCTATCCCGGTGTTCATTAGTACAGGGTGCATCGAATCGCAGGTGTCTCATTAGTGGCATTGTAATCTATCCAGGTGTTTCTTAGTACCGGTGCATCTAATCCGGTGTCCATTAGTGCAGTTTGTATCTAATCCGGTGTTCTTAGTGCAGGTGTGTCTAATCCAGGTGTTCCTTATACCGGTGTATCTAATCCATGTGTTCATTAGTACAGGTTATCTAATCCAGGTGTCCATAGTGCAGGTGTATCTAATCCAGGTTCATTATGGCAGGTGTATCTAATCCAGTGTTCTTAGTGCAGGTGTGGTCTAACCAGGTGTTCATTAGTACAGGTGTATCTAATTCAGGTGTCCATTAGTGCAGTGTCATCTAATCCGGTGTCCATTAGTGCAGGTGTATCAAATAATCCAGGTTGGTTTCCATTATGGCATGTGTCTCGAATCCAGTTCTTAGTACAGGTGCAATCTAATCCAGGTGTCCATTATGCAGGTGTATCTTAATTCAGGTGTTCATTAGTGCAGTGTACATCTACTCAGGGTGTCGCAGTAGTGGCAGGTGTGTTCTAATCCAGGTGTCCCATTGTGCAGTTTTGTGTCTAATCAGGTGTCCATTCGTGAGGTGTACTAATCCAGGTGTCGCATTATTGCAGGTGCATCTAATCCAGGTGTCCATTAGTACAGGTGCATCTATCCAGGTGTCCTTAGTGCAGTTGTATTTAATCTCAGGTGTTCATTAGTAACCGGTGCATCTAATCCAGGTGTCTCATTAGTGCAAGTTGTTTAATCTAAATCCAGGTGTTCATTATACAGGGTGCATCTAATCCAGGTGTTCCCCATTAGTGCAGTTTTTGGTATCTACTCCAGGTGTTTCATTAGTGCAGGTGTGTCTAATCCAGTTGTTCATTAGTACAGGGTGTATCTAATCCAGGTGTTCATTAGTACAGGTGTATCTAATCATGTGTCCAGTAGTGCAGGTGTAGCTAATTCCATGGGTTCATTATGGCAGGTGTATCTAATCCAGGTGTTTTCATTAGTGCAGGTGTGGTCTATCCGTGTTCATTAGTACCGTGTATCATTCAGGTGTCCTTAGTGCGGGTTCATCTAATCCCCGGTGTCCTTTAAGTCCGGTGTAGCTAATCCAGGTGTTCATTATGGCATGTGTGTCTAATCCAGGTGTTCATTATACAGTGCATCTAATCCAGGTGTCCAGTAGGGGGGTGCAGTGTATCTAATTCAGGTGTTCATTAGTGCCAGTGTATCTACTCCAGGGTTGTCCATTAGGCAGGTGTTGTTAATCCAGGTGTCCATTAGTGCGTTGTATCCTAATCCAGGTGTCCTCCTTATTGCAGTGGTATCTAATCCAGGTGGTCCATTAGTGCAGGTGCATCTAATCCAGGTTGTCCATTAGTGCAGTTGTATCGAATCCAGGTGTTCATTATGGCAGGTGTATCTCATCCAGGTGTGCTTAGTACGGTGCATCTAATCCAGGTGTCCATTAGTGCAGGTGTATCTATCCAGGTGTCCATAGTGCAGGTGTATCTAATTCATGTGTTCATTGTGCCATGATCTACTCCAGGTGTCCCTTAGTGCAGGGTGTGTCTAATCCAGGTGCCATTAGTGCAGTTGTATCTACTCCAGTGCCATTAGTGCGGTTTATCTAATCCAGTGTTCATTAGTGCAGGTGTTATCCACATCCAGGTGTTCATTATTGCAGTTGTATCTAATTCAAGTGTCCATTAGTGCAGGTGTATCGAATCCCAGGTGTCCATTAGTGCAGTTGTATCCTAATCCAGTGTTCATTGTACATGTGTATCCTACCAGGTGTTCATTAGACAGGTCATCTTATCCAGGTTCCATTAGTGCAGTGTATCCTACTCGCAGTGTCCATTAAGCAGTTGTATCTAACCAGATGTCCCATTAGTGCAGGTGTATCTAATCCAGATGTCCATTAGTGCAGTGCATCTAATCAGGTGTCCTTAGTACAGGTGTTATCTAATTCCAGGTTTTCATTAGTGCAGTGTATCTAATCCAGGTGTTCATTATGCCAGTGTATCTACTCCGGTGTCGCATTAGTGCAGTGTGTATCTAATCCATGTGTCCATTAGTGCAGTGTATCTACTCCAGGTGTCCATTAGTGCAGGCCATCTAATCCATGTGTCATTAGAGCAGTGTATCTAATCCATCTGTTTCATTAGTGCATGGGGGGTTGTTTTGTTTTTGTGTGCTATCCAGGTGTTCATAAAATGTGCAGTTGTATCTAATCCAGGTGTCCATTAGTGCGGTGCCAATCCTAATACAGGTGTTCATTAGAGCAGGTGTTCTAATCCAGCTGTTCCTTAGTGGCAGGTGTGTCTAATCCATGTTGTTCATTAGTACAGGTGCATCTAATCCGGTGTCCATTAGTGCAGTTGTATCTAATCCAGGTGTCCATTAGTGCATTGTATCTAATCCAGGTGTCCATTAGTGCAGTGCATCTAATCCAGGTGTTCATTAGAGCAGGGTGTATCTATCCGCTGTCATTAGTGCAGGTGTGTCTAATCCAGGTGTTCATTAGTACAGGTGCATCTAATCCAGTGTCCATTAGTGCAGTTTTCTAATCCAGGTTTTCATTAGTACAGGGTGCATCTAATCCAGGTGTCCATTAAGTGCATTGTATCTCATCCAGGTGTTCATTAGTGCAGGTTGTCTAATCCAGTGTGCATCTAGTACAGTTGTATCTAACCAGGTGTTCATAGTACAGGTGTATCTAATCCATGTGTCCATTAGTGCAGGTGTATCTAATCCAGGTGTTCATTATGGCAGGTTATCTAATCCAGGTGTTCATTAGTGGCAGGTGTGTCTAACCAGGTGTTCATAAGTACAGGTGTATCTAATTCGGTGTCCATTAGTTGCGGTGCATCTAATCGGTTCCATAGTGGCAGGTTGTATCTAATCCAGGGTCATTATGGCAGTTGTTATCTAATCCGGGTTCATTATAGCAGGTGGCATCTAATCCAGGTGTCATCCTTAGTGCAGGTGTAATCTAATTCAGGTTTCAATTAGTGCCATGTATCTAACCTCAGGTGTCCATTAGTGCAGGTGTGTCTAATCCGGGTGTCCATTAGGTGCAGTTGTGGTCTATCAGGTGTCCATTAGCAGGGGTATCTAATCCAGGGTGTCCATTAGTGCAGGTGCATCCTCATCCGGTGGCCCATTAGTGCAGTTGTATCTAATCCAGGTGTTCCATTAGTGCAGCGTGTATCCAATCCAGGTGTTCATTTATTGCAGTTGTATCTAATCCAGATGTCCATTAGTGCAGGTGTATCTAATCCAGGTGTCCATTAGTACAGGTGTATCTAATTCAGGTGTTCATTAGTGCAGGTGTATCTAATCCAGGTGTTCATTAGTGCCAGTGTATCTACTCCAGGTGTCCATTAGTGCAGTTGTATCTAATTCAGGTGTCCATTAGTGCAGGTGTATCTTATCCAGGTGTCCATTAGTGCAGTTGTATCTAATCCAGGTGTCCATTAGTGCAGTTGTATCTAATCCAGGTGTCCATTAGTGCAGGTGCATCTAATCCAGGTGTTCATTAGAGCAGGTGTATCTAATCCAGCTGTTCATTAGTGCAGGTGTATCTAATCCAGGTGTTTCATTAAAAATAACTCACCCAGAAAGAGACTCAATAATTATTATAAATTATAATCGGTAATAAAAATCGTTTTTTTGGGTTCCAGATAAGGCCTCTGAGTCCCGAAGCATCTGCTCTGAGACGGTTTCGGTTCGATGGGGCTCAGTTTTGGCTTCTGGGGACAAAATCGCAGGCAGGTAAATTTTTCTATTTTATAATATCCTCGTTCCTCTCAGTTGAGCCAAACCCGAAGATCATCTGCGTGATGCAATTTTATGTTCGTTACATAATCCGAGCTGCATTCATAAAGTTTTATTTGAGGGAACCCATTAAAAGGGATCGTTTTAAATCTGAACATCAGGGTCAGGCGTCGTTAGTGGCTCACGCAGGAAATTACATTTATATTCCGCTCGGAATGAAATCGCTCCGGCGTGCTTTACATTCGTACAGCGGTAACGGCGGATCGGATCAAATCTCCCCCCAAAGTGCACCGGAGGGAAATTTATTCGACTCGTGTGACGCAGATTTTTTATATGTTACAATATCTTCAGTGTAAGACTGAGATCTTAATGTATTATTGATCTGTGTTAGTGAAGCTCTGAGGACGGGGGACGGTTCATAAAACTCAGGCTTTAAACGAGAATCAGTTACAAGAGGTCGTCTTGGAGGCGGCTTATGTTCCTCTAAAATCTCTCAAAAGTGGAAATGACCTTTACCGAGGGCCCTGACCCGACCCCGTACCATAACAGAGATGGGCTTTGGGACTTCTTTTTGTCTTTGGTCCAAAAAAGATCTGTTATACTGATGGGTCTGAGCACAGTCCCCGTTCCCACTGTGTGATGGTCCATCCCAGATGCCTCCGAGCCCAGAGAAGCCGACGCCCCTTCTGGACATGGTTATAACATAAGGCTTCTTTTTAGCACAGTAACGTTTTAAGTGGCATTTGTGAATGTAACTCTGTATTGTAGAGCTTGATAAAGGTTTGATAAAGGAATCCCTTGTCCATGTGGTTCCATCCGCTATTGATGAATGAGGGTTCTTGATGCAGTGCCGTCTGAGGGAGCGGAGATCATCCCTCTTCAGTTTAGGCTTTTTACTAAATTTCTCCAGATTCCTTGAATTCCTTCTTTCTTTCTTTCTTTCTTTCTTTCTTTCTGAGGGATTGGAGATCATGCCTGTTTTAACATGTCAATCATTTTCTTACACATTTGGGGACAAACTGGAGAACCTCTGATCATCTTTACTCCTCATAGATGACTTTTAGATGACTTTTAGACTCATAGATGGCCCTAATTTGCCCCGTCCCACCTCTTTGTTGGAATGTGTTGCAGGCCTGAAATGCAGGAATGCATGTTTAGTAACAAATGAAATGATTGTGTGGGCGTTCCTCGAGGCCAGCGTGTGCGGAGGCAGAAGGTTACAGCCTGTTACAGTCTTTGAGGACGGGGACGGCACATTGTTAGGAATCAATGCGGAGCGTCTGAATGAGAGCTCAGCACTTCAGCGATGCTGCGTTCCCTAGCAACGGTAATTTGTTGTAAAGATGGAGGGTTGAATAGACGGAGGAGTGCACGGAGAGCCGCCCGAATCAGTCTAATGGGGGAACGTTTAGAGAGGCGCAGATTGCCGAGAGTTAATGCAAGGATGAACGTAATGAGCCGATCCTCTGCGGTCTGATCAGAAATCACTCGCACCTTAAGCCGTGGAGCAAAGCCGAACTCGTTCTGCATCTATAGAAATTCCCATTAGAAAAACTTGTTCGGATTTAAAAGATCAAAACTCATTTCCCATCTCTTAGGGGAAAAAATGTCGGTGTTTCATTGAGCATGTGTGCATGAGTCGATTCACTGAATCATGTATTGCATAAGGCATTTGATTCAACTAATCTAGTGTCCTATATTAAGTAACATATTAGAGTATGAATTACTGAATCAGGTGTTAGAAGGATGATTCGTCTAATTAAATTGCTATATTACTAGTTTGATAAAGTGAATCAGTTGTTATATTAGGAGTTTGATTCAGCAAATCAGTTGTTATGTTAGGAGTTTGAGTCAGTGAATCAGATATTAGAGTAAGAGTTTGAATCTGTTTTCTAATATTACATGTTTGTTTCACTGAATCTGATGCTAGACTAGGAGTTTAATTGAGTCAAATGTGTGTTATTAGGAGTTTGATTCACTGAATCAGATGGGCTATGAATTTAATTTGTTTATTCATGTGTGTTTAGTTGGCCATTTGATTCAGTGAATCACATGTATTTCATTAGGAGTTTGAATCAGAGGTATGAGTTGATTCACTGAATCATGTATAAGGCACTTGATTCAATGAATCTAATGTGTGATATTAGGAACCAAATATCATTGGTTCACTGAATCAGTTGATATATTAGGAGTTTGATTCACTGCATCACGTGTTTTGCGTATGATTCATCTACTCTAATGTACGTTAGCACTTTGGATCCATGAATCAGTTGTTACAGTATGGGTTTGATTCAGTGAATCAGATATTAGAGCATGATTTTGAATCCCTTTGTCTAATCTGATGCTAGACTAAAAGTGAAATGTGTTTCATTAGGAGTTTGATTCAGAGATTCAGGTGTGTTATGAACTTCATTTGTTGAATTAGGATTGTTAATTGGGTGTTTGATTCAGAGAATCAAATCTGTTTCAATAGCAGTTTGATTTACTGAATCATGTATTGCACAAGTTATTTGATTCAGTTATTCTGCTATCTTATATTAGGAGTTTGATTCAGTGGATCGAATATGTTACAAAACTAGATACTACAACACTGACGTAATAAATCTGGATTGTATTAAGAGTTTGATTCACTGAATCAAGTGGATTATGAACTTCATTTGTTGAATTACGTGTGTTTAACTGGGTGTTTGATTCAGTGAATCAAATCTATTTAATTAGGAGTTTGAGTCAGATGTATGAGTCGATTCACAGAATCATGTATTGTATATCCATTTGATTCAATGGATCTAGTGTCTTCTATTAGGAGTTTGATTCACTGAATCAGGTGTAAGACATATCATTCATCTAATCCAATATATATTAGTACTTTGATTCAGTGAATTAGTTGTTCTATTAGGAGTTTGATTCACTGAATCAAGTATTTGAGCATGACTTTGAATCTGTTGTCTGATATTATGAGTTTGTTTCACTGAATCTGATGCTAGGATAGGAATTTGATTCAAAAATGTTTCATTAGCAGTTGCGAACGCCATTTGCTGAATGAGATGTGTTTAATTGGGTGTTTGATTCAGTGAATCGAACGAGTTTCGTTGGGAGTTTAATTCACAGAGTCTGCTTTAACTTTAGGAGTTTGATTCACTGATTCAAATGTGTTTCGTTAGGCGTTTGATTCGGTGAATCTGGACTGCAGTCTTGTCCAAAACTTGTTGGTTTTCTAAAATATGAAAAGAAGTTTCCCAAGCTCTTCACGTCCTTTTCAGGAACATAAATATCTGAACACCTTTCTGCAGATTCTAACGCCCGATTACAGTTTATCTTTCGCAGTAAGATTTGTCTTATATAAAAGTTTAAGTAGGCTGCTTTTCCAAATGACCTCGTGCGTACAGATTTATATATTATACGTGTGATTGTGCTTTATGAAACCACACTGACCTTTTATTGTGAACACATTTTGGGAATAAAGTCATGGACGTAGCGGTATTTTGGATAAATGTGTTTGCTCTTTGTTACTTTCCTTGCCGGTCGTGTTCGTTTGCATACTGATGAGGACACAGAATGCCGATGCTTAATGTGCTATTGTTTTTATTTTAATGTGCCCTTATACCTAATCATCTGCGCTAAAACGGAGTCCCATTCAGACTCGTCGGTGTTTACATCGGTCGAGCCGTTAGGCGCTCCGGAACAAAAGACGCCTGGTTTTTTTTTGTTTGTGAGCAGCCGAGCGCGGCAATTTATTCCTGGAGTGACCTTTTGGCGGTAAATCTGGCCGTGCGTTTAAGACTAACGACGCATGTTGTGACCCTTACACGAGACGCTCTGGTATTTCTGCCTGTTCCGCCGCCGCCTCCCTTGAATACAGATTAGCGTTTGGCCGCCTTCGCTCCTCGTCCCTGTTTGTTTTACTCCGACTTCCTGCCGATTAGCCGCTCACCCCGGGTTAATGAGAAATGTAAGCTGTTTATGGAGCCGTCGCACAGATTAATTCCACGCTCCTCTCTCCTGCCTCTCGCGCCTCGTACCTGCCGCCACTCAGATAAGCCGTCCCGGCCCGGAGACAATTACCGGGTCGTCCTGAATGCCGTTTGATCGTCTTGTATTGTGAGCTGTTACTTGATTTTGTATTGAAAGCACCCCCTAAATTACTGCTTAACGTTTGAACAACGTGAGGACTCCAGCTTTTGATGCAGAACCTGAGAGATAAAAAGGACTTCTGGGATCTTCTGGACCTTTTTCTTTGTGTAACGTGCTTTGAAATGCAAATTGATACCCTATATGGACAAAAGTATTGGGACACACCTCTTAATCATGGAATTCACGTGTTTCATTCAGACTGGGCCCCGGGAGCTTCATGGCCGAGCAGCTGCACGCAAACCTTACATCATCAAGGATGGAGTGGTGTAAAGCACGCCACCACTGGACTCTGGATTGACGAATCACGTGTCTCTTATGGACCAGTCTGGGTGTGGAGAATGGCGTTATGGGCTTGTTTTTTAGGGCCCCTTAGTTCCAGACATTTTGGATAATCGTACGTTTCCAGTTTTGTGGGAACAGTTTGGGGAAGGCCCGTTTCTCTTCCAGGGCAAAAAGGAACATCCATAAGGGCATCGTTGGGTTAGTTTGGGTGAGAGTCCTGACCTCGACCCCATCGAACACCTTTGGGATGAATTAGAATGGAGATTGTGAGTCTTTTAACAGACCATGATTGAACCACTGACACTAAATGTAGGCAAAGGAACCTGAGGTAACTTCTAAGCAAATACAGGTCCCTCTCACACATAGGTCTGTGTCCCAGCCAGTGATCTCACAGAAAGACACGGCATTGTGTAGTCTCCACAAAGTGTTTGTTTAATTCCAGGGTTGCCAGATCCCATAAGAGAATCCCCCCACCTGGTCTATGTAAATAAGCCCAAAAGAAACAGAATCTCTAAGAATAAGAGGACCTGGCAATAGGTCTGGGCGATTAATCGAAAATGAATCGAAACATTCAGAACCATTACCCGAAGCAATCTTGCCCATGTTGATTATTTCAGTTTTGTCTTTTTTATTTTATTTTTGTGAAAAAGATTCAAGAAGATGGAAAGAAATAACCGATACCACATTGTACTACATCCCAAAGGATTTCAGTTGGTTGAAATATTCGATAAATAACCATAGATAGTTCATCTGTGTGATTTTTTTTCAGATATTTACAAATAGCAACAACATGCACTCTATCATTAGAAACAAACATCCCAGTTTTAATGGGGAAAAAACCCCAAAACAAAATAATCATTTGTTAATAAAATAATATTCGTAATCGAGGTAAAGTGTTCAATTAATCGTGATATTGATTTTTAGATAGTATCGCCTAGAACTACTTGGCAACCTTGTTTTTTCCTAATGTAAACGCCCTCAGTGTTTCACTTACTTCATGAGAAAGGAAAACACTCCAGCATAAAAACCTTAATTTATCTGTGGAACATGGTGATGGTCGTAGCATGGTTTGCTGTTTTGTTTTAAGAAAGAATTCTGAAATATGGCAGCAAATTCTAAAGCAAAAGTATCAGGACACCTGAACATCCATGAGCTGAATCTCAAGAGAAGGTGGGTCAGGCAGCAAGAGAACGACCCTAAGCACACAAGCCGTTCTACCAAAGAACAGTTAAAGAAGGATAAGGTCATGTTCTGAACAGCCCAGTCAAAGCCCGGACCTTAATCGGAGCTGAAGCGAGCCGTTCATGTGAGGGAACCCACCGGCATCCCGGAGCTGAAGCTGAGCGGACTTACCTCAAACCTTTAGTTACAGTTAGACCAGATACTGAAGGTTCACCGATATGTAACATTCCATCTTGTTCTTTAGTCCCAAGATTGCGCTTTAGTTTTCCTTTCAATAATCTTCCTTCGCTGCTTTCACACTGTTGCCATAGCAACCACGAGACACACCATCAGAGGCTCAATTAATGTCGTATCCGTGTCCGTTGTAGGATCTCGGCGGTGGAAATGAGGAATCTCTCCTTCTGATAGCTTCTGAAATATTGAACTTTGCTTTAAATGGATTTCTCGTACATAATGTATAAAGCAAAGGGGAGTTTCAGCGGCGTGCGGCCCCACTTGTGAATGCGTTGTTAGTTCTTTGAAAGCGCAGGAGTCAAGCAGCGGTCAAACAAGCTTTATAGAACCATTGGGCTTCGCTGTTCGTTTCTTTAAAGCTTGATTTTTGGGTCTTTGTCTTGTTCGGATAGTCACCCAGGTAGAAAACCCGGCATGCAGTTCTGTCTCGGGCAAATGATTACAGGTGTGGTTTGATTAGATACCGGGTCTTATCACAAGAGGGCGTAACAAGTGCTTCTCCTGTAGTGCTGCCCTATAAAAAGGCTCTCAGAGTACTTTTGGGGAGTGTACCTCTTGGTGAGAGATCGTACGACTCTACACTCGAAGACATTTTTTCCAGTTGACTGTCTTTGAGAAGAGCATCACTGGACTGAGAGAAGCAGGATGGTGGTTTGGGCCGTTCTGACCTAGCTGTTAGGAGGTGTTGGGAGCAGTGGTTTATGGGGGCACACACACACACAGGCTCTGGACAGCCCAGACAGACCCCCAGCAGAGAGGATCGTTTGATCCACCGACAAGCACGAGCAGCTCCTACAGTTTCATTATCCACCATCCAGACACATCCAGGTTCTGTGAGAGTTTGGATCTGGGCTTGAATCCTTCTCCTTAACTCGCCTTTCTTAATGTCGTTATGAAATGTTTTGATCTTCTGAAGGCTTTTCCTTCCTCGTAGGAGTTGATATCTTTATTTTCTTGAGTGTAAGCATGGAACTACAAGACGGCAATAGGCTTAGCCCCTTTATGACGTATGTGGACTGCAAGTGATCTGAAACGCTCTCCGGCATCGTGTGCAGTTTGTACTTAGTGTGTAGCTCAAATAAAAGGCAAGGCGTCTGAGCGCGGAGGGTTTCTGTACTGAACCCGGTTCTGCTGCTTGTTATCTGCCTACAGGGAGGATTGAATGAGGTTTCAGCAGCAGGAAGTGTATTACCTCTCTCTCTCTCTCTCTCTCTCTCTCTCCCACTCTCTCTCTTGCTCTCGCACGTTTCTCCGAATTGGGTTCCTCACAGCGTCTGCTTTATCGGCACAGGAGGAAACTTATTGCTCAGCCGAAAACACACCGCCCTGGGTGTAAACAAACCACACACATCAAAATACAAAAATGAAAACAAGCAACCAGCCAGATCTCCATCCAATGAGACGGCGCAGAAATATCTTCTGATGTGCTTTTGATCTCTGGTTTTTTTGGAAGTGTGCTCACTAGACTGGAGTGCACTCTCTCTCGTTTCGCCCTCTAGCTCATGGAGGGGTTCCAGTTCCCCCATTCAGGCGCTACGACAAGTACAGGATCGCCTCTCTGAATCAATAACAAATGATTGCTTTATTGGTTTGAAACACTAAATAATGATGTGATTTGCAAAAGCAGCAGTCACAAAAGCCTGAGTGTTTGAGGAGTAAATTTAATATCATTAAATGATTCAGAATCTGGAGGAATTTCAGCCTAAACTGAAGGGGGGTGATCTCCGCCCCTCAGACGGCACTGCATCAAGAACCATCATTCATCAATAGCTGATAGAACCACATGGACAAGGGATTCCTTTATCAAACCTTTATCAAGCTCTACAATACAGAGTTACATTCACAGATACCACTTAAAACGTTACTGTGCTAAAAAGAAGCCTTATGTTATAACCATGTCCAGAAGGGGCGTCGGCTTCTCTGGGCTTGGAGGCATCTGTATCACAGGTCTTTTTTTGGAAGAAATCCAGACTGTCATGAGGAACAAGTCCAAAAGCCAGGCTCTGCCATGGTATGGGGTCGGGTCAGGGCCCTTGGTAAAGGTCATTTCTGTGCGTTTGGATGGGGACTTGAACCCTGAGCCACGCTGCCGTCCAGGTTCGCCTCTGAATCAGAGAGGTGCAGAAAAGTTGGAGAATCCGTATCACTTATAGGGACAGGGCTGACAATTCGGTAATTTGCTGAACAAACAAGAAGTAATGGCCCCTCAGAACGACCCCGGGTCGGGTAATTGCGATGCTCGGTGATGACGATTGATTTTCACTGGAAGCGATGGAGCCGGTATATGAGCTGGATCTGATACGGCGCTGCGTTTCACACCCACACGCGATCGATGCTTTTAGTATGGAGGTCAGGGCCGTGAGTGAACGCTTCCCGCCTCGCTTCGCTTCGCTTCGCCTCATCAGGGGAATAACTCGTTAAAATCATCTCAACTTTTAACTTTTCATGTACACAGACTGTCGGGGTTCAAATCCCCGTGCTGTTGATGTTGGGTTTTGCTGATGTTTTGGGATTAGCCCAGTTCAGTGTCGAGGGGTGCGGGATGTAACTAACAGCACAGTGCTCAAGGTGGGAACCAACCCTGCTAGATGACATGAGAACCTTCAGTTCGATTTTATTATGTTCTCTTTTTTATTTATGATATGTATTGTTTTATTATATTCTCTATTTTATAACTATGTCATCATATTCTATATTTTAGCTATTTTCTCTTTTTTATTTATATTTGTTATTTATTATATTCTCTGTTTCATTTACTATATTTACTCTTTTATTATGTTCTCTATTTTATTTATTATCTTTTCTGTTTTATTATATTCTCTATTTCATTTATAACATTTACTGATTTATTATATCTCTAATTTACTTTTTTTGCTTATTTTATTATTATATTTACTGATTTATTACATTCTCTTTTTTGTTTTTTATATCTTTTCTATTCACTAAATTCTCTATTTTATTTATTGTTTTTGCTGTTTAATTATATTCTCTATTTTATTTATTAGGTTTACTTTTATTATGTTTATTATTTTATTTATCAAGTCCTCTATTTTATTTGTCGTATTTACTATTCATTATATTCTCTATTTTATTTGTTACAGTCTACTTTGTTACGTTATGTTTTATTTATTCTGTTTTTTTTCATAATATTTATTGTTTTATTTATTATATTTTATTATATTATATATTTATTAAATTATTTAATTTAATTTATTGTATTCTCCTTTTTATTATAGTATGTATGTTATTTCTTATATTCATTATTTTATTTTATTTATTTTATATATTCTATTTTGTGAAATTATATTTTATTTATTCTGTTTTCTTTTTATTTTATTATTCATTTTATTTACTATATTGTTTGTTTTTTATTATATTTTCTATTTTATTTATTGCAGTCTAGTTTGTTAGATTATACTTTATTTGTTCTATTTTCTTGTGGTTATATTTTTTATTTATTATATTTACTATTTTATGTATTGTAGTCTATTTTATTATATCATATCTTATTTATTCTCTTTTTATGATATTCTCTTTTATAAATTTATTTTGTTTCGCTTCTAAAGATCGAATCCTATTTGAACTGTTGCTGTGAATTATTGCTTAGGTAATTTAATTTAATTCTGACATATAACATCTAGGCTGCCTAAGGAGGTCAGGTCTCTTTTTGACTCTTGGTGCTAACAAGGTTTCTTCTTCACCATACTTGGGGATTTTCCTTGCCACTGTTGCCCTAGGCGTGCTCAGTTGGGGCCGAGGACCTACATCGTACGCTGAACAAGTGCTTTAATGGTTACTGAAAAACTTATTTCCCAACAGAAACACACATAGTTACACCAAAACCAAAGCCCAGGCTGTGAGGATGGTGGAGGTTATAACACGCAGGACATAAGCACGTGAGCTGTGCTACTGGTTTAGTGCTAGTTTTATGATTGTTGAGTGTGATTGTACCGGTACGTGTTCTTAGTTTGGATTTTCGGCACAGCCGGTGCAGAGCAGGAACGTTCCATGTGACGCACCACTTAATGCTGGACGTGTTTTTGTGTTCTTGGTGTGGAGGTGGACACAAAGGAAAGGAGATGGGAGAGGTTTTTGTGAGGAGCCAGAGGACTTTCTCCTGAAAGTGCTTTAGAGGTAAGAACACACGCCGTCATGCCTTTTTTTTCCCTCTGTCTGTTTTCATCACGGCTGCTTCCTCGCCGCAGTCGCCTCCAGCAATTTCACCCATTCTGACAGAGAGAAAGGGTGAAGAAGCTGCAATTGTGCAAAATGTGTGAAAGTCGACAAGTGGCTGGGTTTCTGAATCGGGACGTGGCCCTAAAAAATAAAGCAGCGTATAAAAAGTTATACCTCGCTGGTGGAACAGAACATGCCTCTCTCTTTGCTGCTGCTATTCTTATTATTGCGTGGAATTGCCATAGAAACGACGGTAATAAACCCGCTCTGGAAACTGATCTTTAAAAGCTTAGAACCAGAATAGGACACAGTTCTGCACATTTAATGCACCATTAACCACGTCGACTGCGTTCTAAAGCCTTACAGAAAACGCACAACAAAAGCGCAACGAGGACCTGAGCCCAGCTGTGAAGCATGATGGAGGTGTGCCTTTCCAGACGATTCGCCGTCTGACACTCTTACATTCATATATTCAGCGAAACGTCTCATTTGACCCTGGGTGCAGAAACTTTTGCATCAGACTGCGAATATGCTGAAATAAGAAATAATTGCCTGATTATACAGAACGGATTTCAGAAAAGGTTTCGTTGGAGACGGACGGAAGAAAAAAAAGCAGCAGGTAGGAATATCAGTAGAGAGACGGACAGAGACAGACGGGTGCAGACAGACAGACAGATAAAAATAAATACACAGTAAAAGAGACAGACAGACAGACACTGAGTCAGACAGATAGGACAGACAGACAGAGACTCAGAGACAAAGACCGAGATAAATACATACACAGGTTACAAGAGAAAGGTTCTTAGAGAGAGAGAAACAAACAGGGTCTAAATAGACAGGCAGACATTGAGAGGGACAGACACCAAGATCTATTACCAGACTGATACAGTGGTGCTTGAAAGACCCTTTAGAATTTTCTATATTTCTGCATAAATATGACCTAAAACATCATCAGATTTTCACACAAGTCCTAAAAGTAGATAAAGAGAACCCAGTTACACAAATGAGACAAAAATATTATACTTGGTCATTTATTTATTGAGGAAAATGATCCAATATTACATATTAGTGAGTGGCAAAAGTATGTGACCCTCTAGGATTTGAAGGTGAAATTACAGTCAATCAATGGGATGCCAATCAGGTGTGAGTGGGCACCCTGTTTTATTTAAAGAACAGGGATCTATCAAAGTCTGCTCTTCACAACACATGTTTGTGGAGGTATACCATGGTACGAACAAAGGAGATTTCTGAGGACCTCAGAAAAAGAGTTGTTGATGCTCATCAGGCTGGAAAAGGTTACAAAACCATCTCTAAAGAGTTTGGACTCCACCAATCCACAGTCAGACAGATTGTGTACAAATGAAGGAAATTCAAGACCATTGTTACCCTCCCCAGGAGTGGCCGACCAACAAAGATCACTCCAAGAGCAAGGTGTGTAATAGTTGGTGAGGTCACAAAGGATCCCAGGGTAACTTCTAAGCAACTGAAGGCCTCTCTCACATTGGCTAGTGCTAATGTTCATGAGTCCACCATCAGAAGAACACTGAACAACAATATGCCATAGACAGAGACACAAACAGAGTAACAGTTAATGAGAGACAGACAGTTATACTGTATATACAAGTATAAACAGACAGACAGAGCCCTGAAAGAAAGAGACCCTGGGAAAGACCAAAAGAGAGAGGCAGACAGATGGGCAGAAAGAGAAGGAGACAAACGGTGACTCATAGAGTCAAGCACACTGAGAGACAGACAGATTCAGACTGGGAGACAGACAGTTTGAAGCCCTGCCATGAAAGGAAACACATGTGGCCGCAGGATCTCCTGCACATATCTCTGAGCTGTTAGTGTCCCTCATATCTCTACTGGGGGTGACCAACTGTCATATGCGATGGCTCCCCAGATCACCCAGAAGGAAATTTGTTGTCACGGCGCCCGTTACGTGTCCCGCCACTGACAGCCGAGCACCATCGCCTTCGTTTGCAGTGGAGTCATGAGCGAGACACCTGGATGCCACAGATGGAACCGTATCGTCTTTACTGATGAATCCAGGTTCTGTTTGGGATCCGATGATGGTTGGGTTCGAGTACGGAGACCACGTGGTGATGCTTCAATCCTGCCTCTGCTGTGGAGCGACAGGATGATCTGTGGAGCCATCGCATAAGACAGTGGGTCACCGCTAGTGGTGATACAAGGGACACTAACAACTCAGCTATATGCGTTTCCTCTCATGGCAGGGCGTCCAACTGGTTTTTCAGCAGGATAATGCTCACCCACATACAGCAAGGGTTTAACAGGAACGTCTCCTCCAGATCAGCCCGGTTTCCAGATTTATCACCAACATCTGTGGGTAAATGTGCCACAGGATAGTGTACAGAACCGGTATGCCTCCATGATCAATCGTATCTCATCTTGTATCCAGGCTAGAGGCGGCCTAACAGGGTAACTAGAGCCTCCTTTCATTTGAACTGTACATTGTCCCCACTAAACTTATCCCTTTGCTCTAATATTCCAGTCACTTACATCATTATATATCATACATACAAAGATTTGTTTGATTCCAGCAGCTCCTTCTTGATGAGGTTTTTTTTTCAGTGAGTGTATTTATGAGCTCTGGTACTTTGCTATCCCGCCGCTGAAACCCTCGTCCTGCGCGGCGTCTCTGAACCGCAAACGCCAAAGCTGCGAAAAGGCTATTCCGCTAAAATCAAAGGCCGAGTTCAATTCCTCTATTTTTGCCTGTCTCGCTGCCACCCCTAATATCACTCATCAAAGGGTTCCACTAATGTTAACGGACGTCGCCTGATTACCATCTCTGACGCCTTTAATAGCTGTTTCCATGGCAACAACGATGTGAAGACACTTCATAAGAGCTTATTTACACACTCGTGAGTGCTACAGTATAATCAGTACGATTTAATCCCCTAACGCCTGGGAATGTGAAGTGCTTTCATTTAAATGTGTGCAAACCACGAACCACGACCTTGTGAAAAAGTTTTCGCGTTCAAAGCCGGGAAATGAGTTACGTAACCGCGTGAGCACTTATTATCCCGTTATGTTAAAGTAAAGCAGAGAATGTAGACTTTTTCTTTCCTAATAAAAGAGTTAGAACGGCGAGAGAAGGCGCTCAGCGATGGTGTAATTAGATTTGGGTTTAGCTCATCTTTAGCTCCCACAGGATCCTTCTGTAAGGCAGCGCTGATTTAAAATCCTCCATACCACGGCTAATGGAATTAAATAACAGATAACGGAGATGCTATATTACAAAAACAAACTCGTGCTTATTTAATAGATAACGTTCTTATTCTGCGCTCTAAGTGGATATCCTGCGTTTTTAATATTCCTAGTGGTTATAAAAGTGATTTATTTCCACCCTCCTCCTTCTCCTCAGAGTTTGACTGGTTAGATATTAGCTCTTAAACACCTTCAGATCAATAAGATCTCTATCCGAAGGACCTGTGCAGCCTCCTGTAACTCTCGGTCTCCCGTGTATCCTCACCTTTTGAGCTTTAGATGTTGACCGAAAGTATAAGGTCACAGGCAGGAGTGAAAGTAGCTTTAAATTCCTTCATCGCTTCATGCTGTTCACCTCTCCTCGGCTTCTTGCATCCTTAAAAAAAGAAATTTGAAGCTCATCGTGTACATCGTGTACACTTTCAGCCTTTTCTCTTCATTGTTTGAAAATTGTTCTCTGCATTATCTTTAAGTGTGTTCTTGGCATTTTTCCACAAAGGGCTAAGCGGCGATAGGATTATTTTTATATAAAGCCGCTTACAAATATTGGTAGTTCTTTATTTGGGCTCCCTGATCCCCCCCCCCCCCCCCCCCCTCTCTCCTCTTGCTCTCCAATATTCCTGCAAGTTTGTTTTGTTCAACCGCTAAAATAAAACAAATAATACATTATTATTATTATTATTATTATTATTATTATTAACTGATCAAGTGCTCAGTCTCACAGTAGTAGTTTTTGGACTTTTTTCTCTCTTTTTTCTTCTTCCAGTTTGCTTCTGTTGGGATTGTTTGCATAGACCTGGTTGCTTGCTCTGGCGGGATCTGGCAACCCTGTCAGAGCTGGTGTGTTGTTTATCATTTTCAGCATTTTCTCTTAAATGTTTGAATAATTTTTCTCTTACGAATATCCGTAGTTTCTTCTTTGTGCTACCTAATCCGGTCTCCCTCTCTCCTGGGTTTTCCATTATTATTATTATTATTATTATTATTATTATTATTATTATTATTATTATTATTATTAACAACTGAACCAGTGGTAACTCTCACATTGCACTAGGTGGCCTGTTTTAGACTTTTTTTCTTTCTTGTTTCTTCTTCCAGTTTGCTTCTTTTGGGCTTGTTTCCACAGACCTGGTTGCTTACTCTGGTGGGATCTGGCCACCCTGTCTGAGCTTGTGTGTTATCCCTACTGTAGTGTTTGTTTTGATCGGTTTCTAACTGCTGTTAGAGCTGCTCCTGGCACATCTGTCCAGACCCAGACCCCAGGGTATGCCCAGGACCCACTGTAGGGATTATATAGTAACAGATGGGTACGTGTAGGGGTGCCCCAGGAGGAGGCATCCTGTCTGCACCACCAACCTCACCCGCAAAAGCCGACTGCTTCTGCTTCCAGATCTGCTAATGACTATATCTCTGAATGAACAGATGTTACACTTCCTCTGTCGAGAGCACACAAACATCCGAGCTCCTTTCCGGATGCGTTCCTGTACAGGTACAAATTCTTCTCCCTCAGGAAAATCCTCACCAATTTTCTCAGTTGACCGTCGGCGCCCAGGCGTCTGCCTCAGACTGTGAATGTGCTGAAATGAGAAATGATTGGTGATTGTACAGCAGAGCCACAGAGCCCATCTCATGAAAAACAAAAACCAGGTGGAACAGCAATACAGAAAAACCCAGACTGAGAGAGAGTAGATATACCGCGAGAGAAAACAGCCAGAGAGACAGATGAGACATGCAAGGAGACATGAAAAGTTGGAGAGGCAGAACCAAAGAGACAGACAGACTGAGAGACAGACAGGCAGACACCGAGAGACATTCAAAGCAGACAGAAAGTCAGAGAGGCTCACCCAAAAAGACAGACTAAAAAAGGAAAAAGAAAGACAGACAAGCAGAAACAGCGAACCACAGACAGGTAGCTAGAGACAGAGACGCATTCAAGGAGAAACTTGACATAGACAGAGAAAGATGGACACAGAGAGACACTCAAGGGAGACAAAGTCAGAGAGGCTGACCAGAAAAGACAGACAGGCAGACAGAGACAGACAGAACGGTAAATGCAGAGAGATATGAGAGACAGAGAGACATGGTGAGTCAGAGACACATTCAAAGAGACACTGAAAGTTGGAGAGGCTGACTCAAAGAGACAGACAGGCAGTCAGAGAGAGAGAGACATCCAAGCAGTTATAGGGAGAGAGACAGGCAGAGACAGACACAGTCGCAGACAGACAGACGGTAAGATGCAGAGACACATTCAAGGGAGACAGAAAGACAGAGAGGCTGACAAACAGACAGGCAATCAGAGACAGACAGAAATTCAAATGCAAAGATATAGACAGAGACGGAGAGAAACAGACAGAGAGACATGGTGAGTCAGAAAGACAGGTCCAAAGAAGCGGACATACAGACGTCATGACAGACAAAGAGACAGACAGGCAGTCAGAGACAGACAAAAACACAAATGCAGAGAAACAGACAGAGAGGCAGACCCAAAGAATTAGACAGACAATGAGACAGACAGACAGGCAAGCAAGCAGACACAGCGAGACAGACAGACAAACACAGAAAGACATTCAAGAAGACACAGAACATCAGGGAGGCTGATCCGAAGAGACAGACGGAGATTAAGATGCAGACACAGAAGCAGGCTGACAATCAGAGAGACAGAATGACAGACAGGCAGAGAGAGACACTGAATCTGATAGAAAGGTAACAATGACTCCAGTAACCACTCTTTACAACCGAGGTATGCAGAAGAGCAGCTCTGAACAAACAACATGTCAAAGCTTGAATCAGATGGGCTACAGCAGCCCCTCGTGTCAGCTAAGAACAGGAAACTGGTCAGGAAACAGGAAAACTGGACTGGTCTGATGAGTCTCGATTTCTGCTGCGACATTCGGATGGTCAGGTCAGAATTTGGCGTAGACTAGCGGTTCAGGCTCCGGGTGGTGTAATGGCGTGGGGGGTATTTTCTTGGCACGCTTTGTGCCCCTTAATACCAACCGAACTCGGGCCTGCTCGTTCCCAGAATACACACACAACACATCGCCGCTCCTCCTCCCATAAATGATTCCCCTGTCAGGCCGGCACTCGGCTATACGTACCATGTTTAAAGCAGTAATTACGCAGTGAATGATTATAATTACGAAGAGCACAGAGCGAGAGGACTATCGTAGTGGAAATTAGCGAAGACGTGATGCAATCGCCTGACGCGGGAACACAACGGGTCACTTATAGAACGCACACACCCAGAGCTGAGTCACTTTAGTTTTGAAAGGAGATGAAGAGAACCCAGTGTCCCAGTGCCCATTTATTTATTGAGGAAACGATCCAGTGTTACGTATCTGTAACGTAACTTTTTTCAGTATCTGCAAGAGCTCCATTGGAATTTGATCCCGTTCCTCCGTACAGAACAGCTTCAGCTCTGGGATGTTGGTGGGTTTCCTTACATTAACCTCTTGCTTCAGGTCCTTCCATAACATTTCCATTGGATTAAGGTCAGGACTTTGGCTTGGCCATTCCAAAACATGAACTTTATTCTTCTTTAACCATTCTTTGGTGGAACGGCTTGTGTGCTTAGGGTCGGTGTCTTGCTGCATGACCCACCTTCTCTTGAGATTCAGTTCATGGATGTTCAGATGTCCTGATACTTTTGCGGCAATAATTCAGAGTTCGTTGTGCTATCAACGATGGAGAGCCATCCCAAACCATGATACTGCCACCACCATGTTTCAGAGAAGAATAAAGTTCTTATGCTTTAGTGTTTTCCCTTCTAAATTGTCCACATTGTTTTCTTTATCTTTCTCCTTGTAACCCTGCCAAGCACACCATCGTTGTTCGGTGTTCTCCTGATGGTGGACCCATAAGCATTATCATTAGCTAATGTGAGAGACGTTTAGTTGCTTAGAAGTTGCACTATATTCCTTTGTGACCTTGTGAACTGATCATTGTCGGTCGAGCACTCCCGGGAAGAGTCACACCGATCTTGAATTCCTTCTGTTTGCACACACTGTGGATTGGTGGAGTCCAAACTCTTTAGAGATGGTTTTGTAACCTTTTCCAGCCTGATGAGCATCAACAATTGTGCTGTGAAGATCAGACTTTGATATCGGATGTTTATATCCAACAGGACATCCACTAAAACCTGACCATCCCGACTCCTAGAGGTTCACATACTTTTACCAATCACAGATATGTAATATTTGGATCGTTTCCCTCAAAAAATAAATGACCAAGTATAATCATTTTGTTTTGTTTTCTAATAATACATTTGCTTTATCTAACAGGATATGATTGCCTGAATTTTTTTATTTCAGTTGCATTGTCGAATGATAATATTTACAATTAATGTAATAAGTCTGTTAGTACTTCTAGTTATAAAATAATGAAAATTATAACATTAGTATAATAATAAAAATAATAATAACAATATTAATCCTCAGTGTCATAATAAAGTTCATAATACTTATTTAAATACACATAAATGGTAGTACAAAATAAGAGTCCCTTCTAAAATAAATGTATTATTATTATTATTATTATTATTATTATTATTATATTGACTGCTGCATATATTATTATTAATAGTACTGTTGTTATTACAGATATGTAATATTTGGATCATTTCCCTTAATAAATTAATATAATAATTTTGTTTTTACATTGTTTTTTCTAAGAATACATTTGCTTTATTTAACAGGTAAGATTGCTTCAATCTAATATTTTAATAGCTTTCTCTAACAATGTTGACAATTGCTTTTCCCCTCTTTTTCTTTCAATTTAGGTAAAAATTGATGTGAACCTTCGACTAATGAACTTTGAAAGACGTGAATGTGCGTGAGCAATGCTTTGAAAATTATTTAAAGAACTCCAAAATTGAAACCTGTGAATTTCAAGTTGTGTGTCAGTTTGTTCACATCTCGATGCTTAACAGAGGCGAGCAGAACGTTGTTGTTTACTCGGTCTCAGTCATACTCAGGCTTTATCTAGAAGTGAGCAGAAAGCGGGAGATGAACATTAGAAGCTGGTACAGAGCATAGCTTTATTAAGAAACTGAAAAACTGAGAGCAAGAACGAATCTAGACCTGGACATAAAGAGTCCACCAACACCAAATCACAGCAAACAGGAACGGAGTGACACAAACATGAGGAAGAGTGAAACCGAAACCACAACAGTACGAACCGTACAGAAGAGAAACCAACTCAGTTCACACCAAACAGAGGAAATGCAGATAAATAACCAAACAAATGAGAAACTAAGCAGCTGAACTCAATCAGGAACAGAATGTACACAAACAGGGATGACGTGAGCGATCCAAGGAGCGATGGATGCTGGGTAGTGTAGTCCATTATGAGCGTTGACAGTACAGTACAGACCTGCTTTTTGTGGAATTATTGCTCTATTTTAAACCCTGAATGTCTGTGTCACGAACGGGGTGCCTAACAGGCAAGCAGGAGACGTGCGCAGGTTCTATGGTTATCACCATTATGGCGTTTATTCGAAATAATGTAATCCAAACACAGAAAGCAGCACCAAAACAAACCTTAACCAAACACGGGCTTTAACCGCCGAACGAATGCATACATGAGTTTATCCCAAAAACCATAACATAAGCGAGCCTGAACCGCTGAACGAACATACATGAGCTTATCGCCAAAACCATAACATAAGCGGGCTTGAACCGCTGAACGAACGTACATGAGCTTATCGCCAAAACCATAACACAAGCGGGCTTGAACCACTGAACGAACGTACATGAGCTTATCGCCAAGAACCATAACATAAGCGGGCTTGAACCGCTGAATGAACGTACATGAGCTTATTGCCAAGAACCATAACATGAGCGGGCTAGAACCGCTGGACGGACCATACCGTGAATAACCTGGCAAAGGGAGCTTTCCCTTGATAATTCCCCGCGCCGAGGGGGAGCCGGGATGCTGTTTAAATAGTCCTGCTTACAGCTGCAAGTCATTACGGTAGCATCCCAGCATCTCCCTCGGCGTCTTTGCAAACCGGGTGGCGCCATACTCCGTTAATAACTGGCAAAGGAGCTTCCCTTGTAATTCCCATATTCCCCTGCCTCCGCGAGGGGGAGCCGGGAATGCTGTTTAATAGTCCTGTCTTACAGCCTTGCATGCAAGTCATTACGGTAGCATCCAGCATCTCCCTCGGCGTCTTTTGCAACCGGGTGGCGCTGCAAAGGGCCACGTCCTGGATCGCCACCCGGCGACTGGAGGAGCGCAACACACCCGTGCTCACGGCGTTACCGTGACATACTCCCCCCCCCCAAAGGAGCCCGGACGGAGCCTAGGGCTCCTTCAAAGGCCCCCGTTCACCCTTTCCGGGGGTTTCCTCTCTGGGCGGAGCCCCTAGGGCAAAAAAACGCGACAAACAACCATCGTTCCGAAAACAAGGC
Organism: Ancistrus triradiatus; assembly: GCA_025084515.1. NCBI lineage: Eukaryota > Metazoa > Chordata > Actinopteri > Siluriformes > Loricariidae > Ancistrus > Ancistrus triradiatus. The sequence goes on from JAJAGP010000166.1 coordinate 655,579, forward strand.
CTCCGAGAGACGGACGGCCTCTTAGCACAGGAAACCGAGCCGTGGACGGGACGCTTGAGAGCAGGGCCGTCGAGGCGACGCTTGTGAGGCAGAGGCGACGTGGCGACGCTTGACAGCAGAGGCGACGTGGCGACGCCTTGACAGCGGAGACGACGAGGCTGGCCGTGCTTGGCAGCGGAGGAGACGAGGCGGCCGTGGCTTGGACAGCGGAGGAGACGAGGCGGCCCCGTGCTTGACCGCAGAGACGACGAGGCGGCCGTGCTTGGCAGCAGAGGACGACGAGGCGGCCGTGCTTGACCGCAGAAGACGACGAGGCGGCCGTGCTTGGCAGCAGAGACGTAGGCGGGCGGCCGTGCTTGACCACAGAGACGAGGCGGCGGCCGTGCTTGACAGCAAGAGACGAGGCGGCGGCCGTGCTTGACCGCAGAGACAGGCGGCCAGGCCGTGCTTGACAGCAGAAGACGAGGCGCGGCCGTGCTTGACGCAGAGGACGAGGCTGGCGGCCGTGCTTGACAGCAGAGACGAGGCAGCGGCCGTGCTTGACAGCAGATACGAGGCGGGCGGCCGTGCTTTGACAGCAGAGACGAGGCGGCGGCCGTGCTTGACAGCAGAGACGAGGCTGCGGCCGTGGCTTGACAGCAGAGACGAGGCGGCCGTGCTTGACAGCTGAGACCAGGCGGCGGCCGTGCTTGACCGCATAGACTAGGCGGCGGCCGTGCTTGACCTCAGAGACGAGGCGGCGGCGCGTGCTTGACAGCAGCAGACAAGGCGGCGGCCGGCTTGACAGCAGAGACGGAGGGCCGGCGGCCGTGCTTGACAAGCAGAGACGAGGCTGGCGGCCGTGCTTGACAGCAGAGACGAGGCGGCGGCCGTACTTGAACAGCAGAGACGAGGCGGCGGCCGTGCTTGACAGCAGCATAGACGAGGTCGGCCGTGCTTGACAGCTGAGACGAGGCGGCCGTGCTTGACAGCTGAGACGAGGCGGCCGTGCTTGACAGCTGAGACGAGGCGGCGTGCTTGACAGCTGAGACCGAGGCGGCCGTGCTTGACAGGCTGAGACGACGACGTGCGGGACTGCAGAACGGAAGTCGCCGACGTGCGGCTGCAGAACGGAGTCGACGACGTGCGGCCTGCAGACGGAGTCGAACGACGACGAGTGGCCTGCAGAACGGAGTCCGCGACGTGCGGCTGCCAGAACGGAGTCGCCGACGTTGCGGCTGCAGAACGGAGTCGCCGACGTGGCGGGAGGAATGCATAACGGAGTCGACGACGTGGAGCGCTGCAGAACGCTAGGTCGACGACGGGCCGTGCTGCAAACGGAGTCGACGACGACGAGTTCGAGTGGCTGAAGAGCGGTGTCGTGGACGACGTGAGGCTTGACAGCAGAGTCGTGGACGACGTTGAGGCTTGACAGCAGAGTCGTGGACGACGTGAGGCTTGACGCGCAGAGTTCGTGGACGACGTGAGGCTTGAACCGCAGGAGTCCCTTGGACGACGTGATGCTTGACAGCAGAGTCGTGGACGACGTGAGGCTTGAACAGCAGAGTCGTGGACGACGTGATGCTTGTCAGCGGGGTCGTTGGACGACGTGATGCTTGACAGCGGGGTCGTGGACGACGTGATGCTTGACAGCGGGGTCGTGGATGACGTGTGGCTGCAGAGCGGAGTCGTGGACGACGGGTGGGCTGCAGAGAGATCGATTCGTGGACGACGGGTGGCTGCAAGAGCTGAGTCCGTGGACGACGTGTGGCTGCAGAGCTGCGTCTTGGACGGACGTGTGGCTGCAAGAGCGGAGTCGTGATGCTTGTCAGCCCCGGTCAACGACGTGATGCCTTGACAGCAGGGTCAACTACGTGATGCCGTGACAGCAGGGTCAACGACGTGATTGCTTGACAGCAGGGTCACACGACGTGATGCTTTGACAGCAGGGTGTCAACGACGTTGATGCTTGACAGCAGGGTCACGACGTGATGCTTGACACTAGAGGAGGCAGTCTCTGAATGGGTCTCCCTAGAGGGGACAGTCTCAGGCACTGAATCAGAGAAGACGGGACCAGGCACGGATATCCATGGAACAGGACCGGGCACGAGAGTCCGAGGTGCAGGACTGGGCACGAGAGACCGAGGTGCGGGACTGGGCACGAGAGTCCGAGGTGCCGGTGTTGGCACCTCACCAGTGAGTTCCATCACAGCATAACGAGACGCCCTAGGCTCGACTACGCAACTAGTGCGGTCCGAAATACCACTCTCCACGTCGTGAGGACTACACATGGAACCAGAGCGGCCTGAATCCTGACTACCCAACACTAGAGGCTTAAATATGGCATCAGAGCGGCTTACCTCTGGACTTGCACGCGCTCGCTTACGCTTCACTAGTGTGGTCCGGTCGCTGGCAAGTTGGGGATCCAGCACACTGCTAGCCAAAGCAGACCGGACAGGGCGGGTGACGAACTCTGGTTTGGAGGCCTTACAAAGACCGAACTGGTCCCACAGCTCGCTAATGAGCTGGTCGTATGACCCTTCGAACAACCGGGACCAGTTGGTCACGCCCAGTCAAGAGCCTTGCCTGTGAGACGCCATTGTACAAACACCACACGTTCCTCATTAGTGTAGTGAGGGTACTGGCACAAATAGGCTGAGCACTGCCGGAAAAACTCGCCGCATTGACGTGGGTTACCATCAAATTTTTCCGGCAGCTCAGCCCTTAACTTACCAACCGGTTTAACGAACAAACCTGCCGTCTCCATAGTCTGGCGGGGAATTCTGTCACGAACGGGGTGCCTAACAGGCAAGCAGGAGACGTGCGCAGGTTCTATGGTTATCACCATTATGGCGTTTATTCGAAATAATGTAATCCAAACACAGAAAGCAGCACCAAAACAAACCTTAACCAAACACGGGCTTTAACCGCCGAACGAATGCATACATGAGTTTATCCCAAAAACCATAACATAAGCGAGCCTGAACCGCTGAACGAACATACATGAGCTTATCGCCAAAACCATAACATAAGCGGGCTTGAACCGCTGAACGAACGTACATGAGCTTATCGCCAAAACCATAACACAAGCGGGCTTGAACCGCTGAATGAACGTACATGAGCTTATCGCCAAGAACCATAACATGAGCGGGCTAGAACCGCTGGACGGACCATACCGTGAATAACCTGGCAAAGGGAGCTTTCCCTTGATAATTCCCCGCGCCGAGGGGGAGCCGGGATGCTGTTTAAATAGTCCTGCTTACAGCTGCAAGTCATTACGGTAGCATCCCAGCATCTCCCTCGGCGTCTTTGCAAACCGGGTGGCGCTGCAAAGGTCCACGTCCTGGATCGCCACCCGGCGACTGGGAGGAGCGCAACACCCGTGCTCACGGCGTACCGTGACAGTCTGGTATTAAGGTTAAAAGCAGTGATGATCTCTGTAAGAACAACGGACTCTAACATGAAAGTAAGAGTTCAGGAACAGCTGAGGCTAAATAGCTGAAGGCTAAATATGGGAACCCACTCTCCATATATAGCATAGATACCATAGATTCTTATAAACGTACAAAATAATAATATAAGATGTTTAAATAAGAGACGTGACTCCGCTATAAATCGATAGTAATGGAGAAATGATTTTATAATACGAGCCTAAGTGTGTTTATTGACAAGCTGTTAGGTTCTATCACACAGAGATGATGTTGGGGTAATTGCTGGGTAATTGTTCCGAATTTGTATGACAGATGGGAAAAATGAGGTGCGCAGACAGACACACAGAAGCAGATCGAAGTGCTTGTCCTATACAATGCTGGACGATGACAGGAGAAAAAAAATGCCCCCATCAGGCGTGTATAGATCTGAGATGGCAGGGGTTTGCTCTGTTTTACTGCCCTTCTGCTGACAGGTGGCACATCGATAACCAATTATAATCTCTCCGATATTTCACCTGCTGCTCTCACTGCTGTCATCCCCAAAATTCAGAGCACCGACCCGAGGAAAACTTTACAGCGACGTGTCCGAGGATCGGCCCTACAGCATCACTGCAACAAAGAGAACAAGAAACAGACCACTAATTAAATAATAATAATAATAATAATAATAATAATAATAATAATAATAAGTTTATGATCATACCTACATAATTTGTATTTTCATTAAAATCTTCAGATGATAATGTTAACAATTAATGTAATAACAGTCTATTAAAATAATGAAATATATAAACGATAACTATATTCAATCTGTAAATTAATTAAAATAATAACATTAATAATAAGAACAATGATACCACTACAAGTACTAAGAATAAAAAACAATAAAAGATAATAATAATAATAATAATAATAATAATAACAATATTTCTCCTCCGTATCATAAAGTTATAATAATAATTATATTATAATATAATAATAAAATTGCTTTCTTAAATGAATGTATAATAATAATAATAATAATAATAATAATAATAATAATAATTATTATTATTATTATTCTATTATTATTATTATTATTATTATTATTATTATTATTATTATCATCATTGCTTTAATTATTATTATTATTATTATTGCTTTAGTTATTATTATTATTATTATTATTATTATTATTATTATTATTATTGCTTTAATTATTATTATTATTATTATTATTATTATTATTATTATTGCTTTAATTATTATTATTATTATTATTATTCTATTATTATGATTATTATTATTATTATTGCTTTAGTTATTATTATTATTATTATTATTATTATTATTATTAATAATATTATTATGTTTCATTAATATTTTACTTTACCTTTAAGCATGATCCCTGACTGTGTGTGTGTCACTGGCGTATGAGGGGATCCAGGACTGAAATTCCCTTAGTCTCTCATCAGCACGGGATTACATAATGGAATGATGCAGGAGTGGATTTCAGTGCGTGGTTGTGCAGATGTTAAAGTTAGTGATGTTGACAGGGCAGATGTGTTATCTGTTGTTTATCTGCAGTCGGTTTTTCAGAGGTGCAGCCGGCTGAGAGTTCGAGCTCAGGCCATGTTTCACGATTCACTTGCACATATATTAAGGCTGTAGCCGCGGGGCTATCGTTAGCCTCTCACCCTCCTGCTACAGCAGGACACCGGCGGCCTGAGGTCTCCAAAGCACCGCGTCTCAAAGCCCGTGTCTGGGAATAAACATCATTGCCAGATTTCACTCCATTATCACCCACATTAAACCAGGGATTAGAGACTGAACAGCAAAGTAAAAATCTCATGAATTATCCCCAAACAGAATAAATAAATAAACAGATAAATAATAATAATGTTTAAATCTCATCAGACTGAAACACGATGAGCTTCAGCATTATTTTATTTATTCATTTTATGCAGGCATATTAAGGATTAGTATTTATTGCATTTCTACACAATCACTTCATTTATTGTTTCAAATTCAGCTTCATCTTATTTATTTATTTATTTATTGGTGATACTTTGACCTGGTTACTTTTATAGTTATGACAATAAGATAGTTTAGTTAGCTTGAGCTATATAGTTAGTTAGTTAGTTAGTTGAATACTGTTTAGAATGTGAGTCATGAAGACAAATGGGATTTGTACAGGATTACTGTTAAGAGATTACAGTATTACATTACAGGATTACTTAACGGAATAACTTGATATATGGAATTACTTCATAGGATTACTTCACAAGACTATAGGGTTATGTTATGGTGTTACTTTACAACCCTGCTTCACAATTTTCCTTTACACAGCTGTTTTACAGGACTACTTTCTAGCAGTACTTCCTGAGACTACAGGATGATGTTATGACATTCCAACATTACAATATTACACACTTGCTTTACAGGATTACTTTATAGGACTGGATGGCATGGACTGTGGTAGCTTGGATTGCAAGAATGTATCAACTGTCATTCGCACTGGATAAGGGCATCTCCTAAATGGCATAACATTTAAATGTAAATGATTACTTTATTGGTTTACTTTAATGTGATTATCTTATAAAATTACTTAATGGGATTACTTGCATTTACATTTACAGCATTTAGCAGATGCCCTTATCCAGGGCGACTTACAATTGGTACAGTCTTACAATCCAAGCAATTGTGGGTTAAGGGCCTTGCTCAAGGACCCAACAGTGGCAGCTTGGCAGAGGTGGGATTTGAACCCTGGACCTTCTGGTCCGTAGTCCTGCACCTTATCCACTAGGCTACCACAGTCCCACTCTAAGGGATTTCTATAATTATAATAATATATTTTATATGCTTGTGAGCTACATTTAATAGTTATGTCTGTGTCTTATTTCTGTTTTGCATTGACGTTGATATTTCTTGTTTTTGTGTCAGTTTAGTTTTAGTTTAAGGTTTAGTGTAGCTTACCAACCTACGTTTTATTTGTTTCTTATCTTAACTCTTTTTGGAACCAGAGCCCTTTCCTGTCATAATAAAAAAATAGTTTTTGTAAAGATTTTATTTCTCGTTTTAATACCATTCCGAACAAACTGAAAAAGAGGATGGCACGTTTTTGTTTTCTAAGGTGTAGCAGCCATTGAGTAAAACTAATCTTCAAAGATCAGAATGAGAAAATTAAAAGCAGGGCTCATTCATTTTAGTAACAGAAATGGATGCACTTCTTTCTTTGATAATAATAGTCTTTTTCAAAAGTTTGTGCCCCCCCCGGTCGAATGACGTGTTGTCGATTTTCCATTTAGAACTAGATGCTTTTTGGAAGATGTTCTGGATCTGCTGTATGGTTTATAGTAAAAATAAAAACCCTGAAACCTTCATTATATTATTCAGTGATTCCAGCGCTGAGCTTCATTAGCTTCACTGCGTTCCTGGTGGAGCGTTACATTCTTGGATCGGCTTTGCATTTTTTCCTCCAGCGTTGCTCTCGGCTCTGTAATCTGCTCTCTCTCATGGTCTCCACTCTGAAAATAGAAGTAGATAGATATTTCTTTCTGTGCTGCTCAAAGCTGCAGAAGCGCTGAGAGTCCGAAGCACTGCTGTGAACCGGGTCCAAAGCGCTGCCAGGAACACAGGCCATCGTGCTCTGGGGTAATTGGGTGGGCGGTGGATTGCCCTGCTCGCTGAGGGTGTGTGACCCGGTGCAGCCTTGCTAACTAATCATTACCACCGGAGTGCATCACCGGCTCGACCTGACTGACACACACACACACACACACACACACACACTTCCCTATATCAGCGCTGAATATAAATTCACTGCGGACTGATCACAGGGTGTAGGCGTGTCGCTGCGGTGCCGTGACGGCTCGCCCTTCCCTTACAAACACCAATCGTGTGTTCATATGCCGCCCGACCGCGACCGGGATTTGAACCTGACTCCACCCCAAAGTAGGTGGGCTTGTGTATTAGACCGCTGTGCCACCAAACGCATCTCAAATTGGGACAGAATTGATATTCTTACAGGTGCCAACAATTACTTGACTGGATTATTTTATAGGATTACTTTATGCAATTGTTTTACAAGATTACTTTATGTGATTACTTTATGTGAGTTCTTTATTTCATTGCTTTACAGGATTACTTTAAGGATTACTTTACATGATTGCTTTACGGTATTACAGTATAGAATTATTTAATGTGATTGCTTTATGGGATTTCTTTATAGGATTACTTTACATGATGGCTTTACAGGATTACTTCATAAGAGTACTTTACTATCTTACTTTGTAGGATTATTTTACGTGCTTACGTTACAGGAATACTATATATTTTATGTGACTGCTTTACAGGATTACTTTATATGAGTACTTTATGATTTATGAGAAGTACTTTACATGGTTTCTTTAAAGGATTCATTTACTTGATTGCTTTACAAGATTACTTTATAGGAGTTCTTTACATGATTCCTTTGGAGGATTACTCTATAGAAGTATTTTACAAGACTACACATTTACTTTAGAAGTACTTTATGGGATTGCTTTATTGGATTACTGTACATCATTACATGCTGACCATATTACCATACTAGATTACTTTATGAATTTACATAAAGTAAGATTTTGTTACTGGATTACTTTTCAGAATTACTTCAGGATCTGGATTGTGTTATAAGATTACTTAATGGGATTACTTTCTAGGACTACTTAACAAGTTTATATTATTATGTATTATTATATATCTTATTTATTAAGATTACATTATTATAAGTAATGGTGTTACTAGTAATGATTACTGTAAAGGATTACTTTATATGAGTACTTCACAAGACTAGAGGTTTACTGTATGAGTATTTTATGGAATTACTTTACAGGATAACGATACAGAATTACTTCACCAGATGACTTTGACTTTATTTGGGACTTATTGGGCTAGTTTATTAGACCACTGTGCCACCCACCCACCACATCTGAATCAGGGACAGAATATTCTTGGAGATGATCGAAGATGTGTTGTTGTATGATTGTGCACATAAAGTTTGTGTAACTTCTATAACCTTTCATGTGTCCCTCTTCAGAGACGTTTCTGCACCCAGTTTCCATAACCCTGATGTCGCTCGGTTTCTCCACTGTTGTAATTTCCTTCCCCGTCTGTGTCCTGCAGCGCCTGTAAATTATTCCAAATGATTCCGAAGCTGCGAGTGTGGAAGACATCGTCCTCTGGCGTGCCTCCTAATTCGGTGCACGGGACAAGATTATGGGTAAATAATTTTCTTCGGCAGCAGCAAATTGGGAAATAACAAGCATGCCACGATGGGTTGTGGGTGATCAATGTGCAGGGTGAATAGTGGAGGAGGAGGTGGAGGGCAGAGTACGTTCCCACCACTGCTCTGGGTTAATATTTGTGTTAGAGAAGGTTTAGAAGAGGGCCGAGTGCACAAGCTATCGGAATATAACACTCAGGAGCACCAAAATGTACATATCTGGTCTTCCCTCCCTCAGATACAGTCAATCGTGTCTGCATGTCACGTCCATCGGGTCCCTGCAGTGGTGGGCTAGTGTATTAGATCGCTTCGCCACCCTCGATGATGTTAATTTTCTTAATGAAAATGTCAACCCTAAGCCTGAAATGGAAGATGGCCACAGGGTGCGGTTTAAAGGGCTTTATTAAGAAAGTACAAAGCCAAGCAGGGGAAGACAAAAAGGCAAATGGTTCACAAGACATAAGAAACCAAAAACAGGAGCCGCAGGAGCTACAAACGAGATAAGACACGAGGCAAGGAATGAGATTTTGCCCCGGGTTAAACAAACAGATAAACGAAATACACTGGGGCTGATGGAAAATGACAGACAGCATGATGGGAAGGCTTGGTCAGGGGTCGCTGAGAGATTCTGGAGGATGGAGTCAGGGATGAATCAGCAGACCTGTCAGATAATATTACTTGTTTCTTGGTCTTCCAAAAAAGATCTGCTATACCATCCCAGATGCCTCCGAGCCCAGAGATGCCGACGCCCCTTCTGGACATGGTTATAACATAAGGCTTCTTTTTAGCACAGTAACGTTTTAAGTGGTATCTGTGAATGTAACTCTGTATTGCAGAGCCTGATAAAGGTTTGATAAAGGAATCCCTTGCCCATGTGGTTCCATCAGCTATTGATGAATGACGGTTCTTGATGCAGTGCTGTCTGAGGGAGCGGAGATCACCCCTCTATGTTTTAAGCTGAAATTCCTCCAGATTCTGATTTGTTTAATGATATTATGCTCTGTAGAGGCAGAAATATATAAATTCCTTCCAGTCTTTCTTTGAGGAACATTGTTTTTAAAGATTTCAATCATTTTCTCACACATTTGTTGACAAACTGGAGATCCTCTGATCATCTTTTGTCTGAAATGCAGGAATGAATGTTTACTAACACATGGAACGAGATTATCCAGACAAAACAGGACATATTTTGGATTCATAATGTCTGATTTGGCCTTGTAAAAAAAGGTTTGATCCAGAATGCCTTTGGTGAATCTAGGTTTTGTTTTGTTATTTCAGATGCAGATCATCTTTGTTCTCTGGTCTCTCCATACCTTCCTGCAGCAGTGATACGAGGATCCTTTTTATAGCTTCTCCTGCTTGGCGAGAGTCAGTGACCTTTATTTTTAAAGGAGGTCATGACTGTCGAGTGTAAGAACAACGTCCTGCCAGGCTTAAAGGCTCACAGGATTGAATGGGGAAAGTTTCTACACCTGACCTGGAGGACCTACAAAACCACTTGTGGACCATGTGGAAGGCGGCCAAACTCGTCCAGTACCTTGGGTATGTTTTAAAATATACCTGCCGTCGTGGTGTTTGTTCTCTGCAAAGTTGAAGTTTTATTCATTTCGAATAAGGTGCATTTCCCCCCCAAATGTAGGCATAAGACATTAAGTAACCCATATTATACGGATCGATTCGTTTAAAGAGCTCCATCTTGCTCTGAGCGCGGAGGAATTACAATCGTTTAGGCCTTTAAGAACGTCTTATCTGTGGAACTTGCAGCTCGTGGCTGGAGGAACTTTTGAGGAACGCAGTGCAGAGCTGATGAATAGGCTCAGCTGCGTTCGCAGCGATAAATTATCATTTCTGATTTCCTGCCTCAGCACTCGGCGCTAATGTGATTAGAATTTTAAGTGCGTGGAAGCACAGTGAAAGCTCTCAGCGTCCGGAGTGATGGATGTGGAGCGTTACGGCGTGTCGGGCCTCCTGAGAGAGCGCTGGGAGGAACCCTGCTGGTTCGAGATGCGCCGCGTTGCGTCATGAATATGTAACACTTCGGGATAAGGCATAAAATATTCTGTTTTAGGGTCACTTGATGCCGCGGCATCATCTTAAAAAGACCCCGACGGAGGATTTAATAGCTTTGCAGGTTGAGGTCGGCCATCTGGATGTCTCCTCGCCGCATATCTTACTTGGGACGGTCGGCAATAAGCGCGGGCGAATCAATAAAGCCTTCCCATACGACCTCATTACTTTTTCCTAGCGTTGTGACTCAAGGCAATAACCCAGTGAAAGTTGAAAGAGCTTTATGAGACAGATGCCGTCGAATAGGACCATGAAACTCGCGTTCACCTTTTTCTCCGGGTAAACATTTGGATTTGGTTGATAGAGACTGTAAGAGAAACAGAGAGGGAGGAAGATAGCAGGGACGAGCTTCACGCTGAGAGGAGGAGCAGGGCCGCCAGCCATCGTTCTGATTCTCATCACAATGAAA